>JAJIBD010006666.1:0-27772 GCA_021461705.1 Cryptotis parvus | reverse complement strand
GCCGGGAAGTGAGTTCCCTTCTACCTCCGGAGCCGGGCGGGAATGGATGAAGACTCAGGAATCCGATGCAGTTTTAAAAGGGCTTTACTATCACAAGTTCCAATATACAATCCAAGAGCAGGGATAACCTCCGGACTCTGGGTTCCCAGCTATGCCCCAGCCAGGCGTGAGGCCAAGATGGCTGCCACCACGTGTTGAGGCCCAACAGAGAATGGAGAGGACGGAGAAGCAAAACGCCAAGGGAAGCGAAATGGCAAAAGGGGAAAAAGAGAGATCTTCTTTCTTCTTGCAGCTTAATTTATAGCTAGGAATTCTCCTAAACTCCCCGCCCGAGCCCATTCTGGTCTGGGCTATCTAGACATGAAAACAGAAAAATAGCTTTATAGAAATGTAGCAACTTCAGGAGAACATCTGGCTGCTGTTTACAAGGACCCAGAGCTAATTCAAAGCCTCCTAGCAGAGCTGGGAGAAGCTATAAGCTAAATGTAACTTCCCCTGGCAGGAAGGATCAAACCGCCCTCAGGTAATTTCTTCCCAGCACCTCATCTAATATCTTGAGCCAAGATCTGCCTGGAATTGCCTATATAGGGTAGAGAAGGGGGTTTCTGAGATGGCATATCTCTGTACCAAAGAGTAATACTAATGCCAGTTAAATATTTCTTCAAGCCTTCACAAAAGTCTTGTCTACTTCACGGTAGTTTTGTATTTTAGTTGCCTTTGAGTTATCAGGGGAGCCATGCTTGCTTGCTTGGAGGCAAACAGCATTTCTCTCTGGTCTAATTACTTAGAGATCCAACGTGGCCAGGCACATATGCTGGTAAGATCTAGCTAGTCCCACGATGTTTGTGTTAGCATGAGAGAATATTTATACCAGCCAGTACAGAATACATGGTCAGATAAGACTGCCACATTCAGACTACCCCCTATCTACGAAGTGACCTGAAGGAGGCGATCCTGGGCAAATGCAGAGGCCTAGGCTTTTAGGTGTCCTGCAACAGAAGAATATGCATTCTACGAATTTTTGTATTTGTAAATAAGGTATTCTATGCATTTATAATCACTTGACCCTTGACATCCTGTTATTCATTGGTTTGCTTGAGCAGGCACCTGTAACATCTCCATTTGACCCTATCATGAGCCAGTGTAACCCAATGGCATCTGGTTACTTCAGGAATATGAAGAGCCTCAAACCTTTTCGCTCAGGGTCTTGATGAAGAAGTCTGACCATCTCGTAGGTGGGCATCCATGTGATCTTTTTAACATCCCGTAGGATCCAATTGGTAACGCACTAGACCAGCGGTTGACTCCAAATCGCCGTTACATGTCCAGCCCAAGTGATTTCCGATGCCTTGGCAAGTGAGACAGCATCCCTGACTCTGGAGCAGCGACAGAGGTCGGAGCCCGATTCTTTCTCTCACTTGAGTGAGGTGTGATATTCCAAGCATAGCTCTTTCAATTCCTCTTTGGGAGACCCAAATAGCATTCTCATCCTGCTTTCAGGGCCCAGGTCTCTGAGGCATATGGTAATTCAGGAAGAACGGTAGATTCAAGAGATGTGCCTGGAGTCGAAGAGATGTGCCTGGAGCCGAAGGTTCTTTGTCCTTTTGGCTATTTCTTCGATGCCTTTGAAGGCATTCCATGCCACTCCCTTCCTCCTGCACAGCTCAGGTTTTAAGTCATTCATCATGTTGACTTCTCTACCTAGGTACACATAACTGCTGCATTCAGAGATGTTTGTTCCATTGAGATGAATGGGGCCTATGGAACTAGGACATTTCTCATAAACATAGTTTTGTTGAGATTCAGTTGTAGACCTATCTTTCCATATTCTCAGTCGAAGTCAGCCAGCATTTGTGCCACTTGGCTAATATTTGGTGTTATTAGAACACTGTCATCAGCGAAGCAGAGATGGTGTAGTTGCTGACCATCTATCTTCACTCTCATTCCTTCCCCATTCTAATTGTCGCATGATGTTCTCGAGGGTGGCGCTGAAAAGTTTTGGTGAAATGATATAACCCTGCTGAACCCCTATATATGCATTTGTGAATATATATAAATTCTATGAAATTTGTGTTTATATCTGAATGATGCCCATTAGCACAGAAGGGTAAAATATCAATGTTTTTTTTTTTTCTTGACCAGTTATTTTACAGTTCAGGAGACTCCGACTACAGCATGAATAATTTGTCATTGAGTACAAACCCCAGGGTCATCCATAATCATGAATGATACCAAAGGGACCTCAGAGTTTATGTTTCTCTTCATCTCTGATAAGTAACCCTTAACAGAATGAGTAACCTTGTATGAAAGAAAATTAAGCTCATAGTAAATAGTCATTAATATTCTACAATATATTTTAATTTTTTTTTGGTCACACCGGCGACGCTCAGGGGTTACTCCTGGCTCTGCACTCAGGAATTACTCCTGGCGGTGCTCAGGGGACCATATGGGATGCCCGGGTCGAACCCGGGCCGGCACAGGCTGGCCGAGTGCAAGGCAAACACCCTACCTGCTGGGCTATCGCTCCGGCCCCTACAATATATTTTAAGTGCCAGCTACTCAAAGTTTCTTACATCATCTGATTCAATTTGGAGTAGCTTATTTGGGCTAATTTGATGAAGGCATGTTTTATTTTTTTTATTTTAATTTTTTTTCCTAGTGAAGCAAGGTAGTTTTTTTTTTTTTGCTTTTTTTTTTTTTTTTTGGCAATGCTCAGGGAGTTACTCCTGGCTCTGTGCTCAGGAAGTACTCTTGGCAGTGCTCGGGGGACCATATGGGATGCTGGGGATCAAACCCAGGTTGGCGCATGCAAGGCAAATGCCCTACCCGCTGTGCTATCACTCTGCCCTGATGAAGTCATTTTTATGAGAACCATTTTTCACTTGCTGAGTCTCAGCAATTCTTCTTTATTAAAAAATACTTAGGGATAAGCAAAGAGGTACATGGAATTGCTGAATCATGAAAAATTAGAAACTATAAAGATCATAGCCTAATGCTTATTTTTTATTCTTCAGGATCAATTTATTTCGCATTATGTCAAACTCCTCATCCTGGAATGGTCATGTGTGATTGTTATCTGCCTTTTTTGACTATGTAATTAATAATAATAGTTTAAATTAATAATAATTAGTTTAATAAAATAAAAATAATAAAATGAAAAATAAAAATTAGTAATAGTTTAAATTAATAATAGTTTAAATTAAAAACTTAATATAACAGTTTATATTATAGCTTAATTTGGACCATATGTGATGTTCCTTAATTTTCACATAAGTTCCAGAACACTGATTATGATACTAAGCAGTTATTCAGTGCCAGAAACTTTGATACCCTGATCTGAAATTCTGCCATGTCAAGTTAAATATTCAAGTGAAACAGTGAAACAGTAGCCTTTGGTTAGGGTAATGTTCCAAAACCATTCCCATGTTTCAGAGATAGTTTTTGTGTTTGTTTGTTTCAGTTATTTTTGTCCATTTCTACATATTTGTTTTGCTTTTGCAAAACTGCAAATGAGTTCATCATGCTCTAGTGCAATTTGACCTCTTAGGCATTTGCCTGCCTTTGAGCTTTTATGAATTGAGGAGCAAAAGATGGGAGAATCTCACTATTTCAAGCAGTTTCACTACTGAAGTTTCCTAAACATAGTTTGGTTAATGTGGCAGCATGATTACTTCCCTCATTATATTCTTGGCACCCAACACACACAAAAAGAGCTTGTATAGAAGGTCGTTTTTACATTATCTACCTATGTCCTCATTGTTGAATACAATTTAAGTACTCAGGTTTGCATCTTATGTCTTAATTTCTGGTTTCTGTTTTCTCTACTTCTTATTTTTTATTATACCACAGTGAGATATACAATTACAAAACTGTTCATGATTGGGTTTCAGTCACACAGTGTTCCAGCACCCATCCCTCCAGTGGTGAACATTTCACACCACCGATGTCCCCAATTTCCTCCCCCTCTCCCAGCCTGCCACTATGGGAGGCACTTTGCCACTTCTGTCTCTGTTTGTCTGTCTGTCTGTCTCTGTCTCTTTCTGACTCTCTCTGTCTCTCTCTCTCTGTCTTTCTCTGTCTCTGTCTCTGTCTCTCTCTTTCTCTCTCCCTCCCTCCCTTCTCTTATGCACTGTGGCTTGCATACATACATTAGGTTTACCATCTATATCTCTTTGCCTACTCGATCTAAGTGTGTCACTCTCTTTAGATTTTGTTTTTAATTTTAGCTTTTTTTGACTTTGTGTAAATTTTCTTGTTTCACAGTAAAAATTGTTAAAATAACTTGAAATATTACAGAATACATTTTAGGTTAAATATTTTAGAAATATTTTCATTAGATGCACAATATGACTAAAATTTTAGATTCATTGACAAATACATGTTGAAAATTGTCAAGTTTCTTTTATGATAAAAACATTCTTTTGTTAGGTATGATAAAGGGATAATATGATAATCATGATAGCAAACAATGCATTCTTGTTTTTTAATTTTTCCAAATGCCTTTCAAAGTCCAGTTCCTCAAATTTTTTCAATAAAACAGCATTTGATAATTTTGCATTTACCATATAATGTTTTATAAATTATTTATTCTCAATCTTGGAAATTTTCCGAAGTCCATTTTTCTTTCATTTCTAACTGGCCAATGTAAAGTCTCTGACTTCAGTTGCTCTTTACCTATAAAGATCTCATTTCACAAATTATAGTGTATATGTCTCTTTATGTTTCATATCATCGCAAATCACTTAAGTCCTAAGATCATAACTCTGTCTTCTGTAAGGAAACTGACCAAAGTTATAAACGTATTTTAGACAATTAAGTACAGCCCCATATTGCTGATGTCAAAGATCAAAGCTAACGTTCATCTTTTAAATTACTGTTACTATGATTAAGTTTCTTTAAAACTGCATTATCAGACCATATTTCGCTGCGAGCACTATATGCAGCAATGAACTTCACCGTGTCTGAATTGACTGCCATATTTTGTTTCAACAGAAAGAACCATTCTTCTGATATGACTAGATTCTTAAAGTTTTTACTCTTTTACTGTATGTACTGTTTTTAAACAATAGTGACATCATAATTTAGTTTCCTAACCCTCCTCAAAAATAGGAACAGCAGAAAAGAAAATTGGGGTTGTATTAGAGATGGAAACCATTTAATATTGGAAGCCTAGCACAGCATACATAGAAATTCTCTGAAAGAGAAAATAAACATCTGGATTTATGATGGGCAAACATAGGATGGCAAAAAAAATCTATAAATGTCTAATAATTTGAGGGAAAATCATGCATATTTATGATGAGGAGATGGGCATGCACCATTGATAAATATACAATCAATATAAAAATATGGATCACGAGTGGAGAACACAGTGGGGAAATGTTAATAGGGCTGGTTATTTTTTTAAGATGGTAATGAGGAGAAAGGAGACTGTAAGTTGCAGTGAACCCCATGGCACTGTCTCTCTGAGGAGTATTGTCCTGCCAGTTATCTGGAGTGTTTATCAGTAAAAAGTATGCATAACATTTATCTTGACCTAATCAAGACCAATATAAGAATATAGCTTATTTTAATTTTGGAAAATTGTCACATAATTAGACCAGAATCCTTAAATCAATCTTTTTTTTTTCTTTCTTTCTCTTTCCTTTTTCTTCCTTTCCCTTATATTTTATCTTCTTTATTTATATTTCCCCCTAAGGAATCATGCCTGGTGGTACTCAGGGACAAAACTCAGGTCTGCAGCATTCAAGGAAATGTGCCTCAGTAGCTCTGCTGTCTTTCTGGCCCCAGTTTAGGAAAATACCTGACTTACTGTGCTATCATTCTTGACCACTTTTTTGCCCCCTTTTTTTTTTCAAATTTTGGGCACCACACCTGGTTGTGCTCAGAAATAGCTCCTTGTTATGTGTTTTGAGATTAGTCCTGGTTATACTAAAGAGTCATATGTGATGCTGAGGATTAAACCCTACAGGCCAAATACAAGGCAATTGGCCTATCCACTATAGTATTCCTCTGGTTCAGTTTTTTGCTTTCTTAACCCCAGGTAGCCCTTTAGAGTTTGGGGAAGAGGAAATGAGGAGAGGCTTTGCTCAAAGTTGGGCACAGTCTTCTGGTAATGAGAAGTTTTTACTTTAATACTTTACTGTTCTAGCAAGAATGGTTTCTTTGACCAGAGAGATAGTACAGTGACTAGGATCCTTGCCTTACTCGGCCCCTAGATTCAATCCCTGGCATCAAATATGGTCCCGGAGCACCACCAGGTGTGATACATGGAACAAAAGTGGTTGTTTCTAGATAAAAACAAACAAAAGGTCACAAGTAAGATTTTTTTTCAAGTTAGAATCCATATTAATGCATTTTATAAAATACAATTCTATAATATATAAAATGTCTTGTAAAATACATTTTCTTTTGAGTTACTTGCTTTATTGATTTAAATAAGTTATTTATATATGCTGGTGATTAATCATGTATTAATTTGTTCAGAAAAAAATAGGTACTACTTACAGCTTAGCTTTTTCACATTTTTAATAATCTCTTTTAATGTGCAACTGTTTATCAGAGTTGTCATATTTATTTGGAAGTTGCCAGACATTTATCTTTATTAATAGCAGCAGTACTTGTCTTTTGTTAATAACACACAAATGAACAGAAACTATGTTCTTACACATATCAAAAAACCTGTCTACATTTTAATCTAAAAGCTAACTTTTTCTCACTAGTTTAAGTCAACAATATCCTGTTTTTTTATTTGTTTCCTTCTTTCTTTATTTCCACGACTCTGTCCTGGATGTGCTTGGAGCATACTAGCACTGCAGTTGGGGGATACTCTTGGTGGGGACAGGGGACCATAAGGAGTACCAGGGGTGGAACTTGGTTTGACGTCATGCAAAGAGAGTGTGATGCCACACTACTATATCTCTGACCTCTCATACTTAAAAACATAATAATGCTTAAAAATATTTATTTTGCTGTTGTGTGTAACCTTATACATATTTTCTGATTAAAATAACTAGTTAACTTCTTTTAAAATTTACAAGTGTTTGTTTTTATGCACACCTGTATTTTATTTTATTGATTTCTAGATCCAGTAGAGAGCAGTCACGTAATCTAGTTGTTAGCATGTAGTAAGAATGTTTTCTGCTTGGAATCTAGAACTTCATATACTTTTCTGCTAATGTCTCTATAAATTAAAAGACAAACGTGCTATCCCAGTTTGGTTTTGCATCTCTGCATCACACATATCCTCCTCTTTACCCACAGCCCTACCCCCAAGTCTTTATTTCAGATGTAAAAAAATGCCCTTGTTCAAAAGCCTTTGCAACTTTTAGATTTTTTTCATATTTAATTAGATTTGAGAATTCTTTTTTTCGGATTAAAGGTAGCCCATGTGAAATAAAATAGACCCTGTGTCTTTTATTCTCATTTGTGAAGTTGCAAGTGCTTTCTCAGTTATAGGATATATATCCATTTTCATCTATTTTACCTGAAAAGAGTTTTGGGACACTTAGGAGTGTAACTTCTGCTACCAGTGTTCTAAGGTATTCAGTCAACAAGACCACACGTTCTCCTTCTGTTATATAGCAGTTCATAGGATTTGTATTTTCATAAAGGCCATTGATTTGTGTAGCAAATTAATTGTTTATAATTCTTAAAATAATGTGACAAATAGAATTTAGGACAGCTTACATGATCTCTGTCCCTAAATGTTCATACACTTGCTTAGTGCTTTCATTTATGACTAACTAAATACTAGAATTAGGCAAAGGAAGATCTGTGATTATGTTGCATCATATAGAACTATGTCTTGTTATCAGACATGCTTTAAGGATTCTTCTTGATAAGATGCCATGAGTAGGCATGTTGACAATGCCCATAGGCGAAGGGTTGCTAAGAGGCTCTGAAAAGCAGAAGGTGGTCTCCAATCAATGTCCAACAAGAAGTCAAACACTCATGTCTTAACCTTAAGAAATGAATTTGATCAAGAACCTATGTTGTACTGGAAACGCATTCACCCTAATCTATAGCATATGTCCTGTTTCTGCCTGAATCCAGTTTTGATTGTGAATACTGTGTGGGCCCTGAGAACCACTGCATGTGGTTCTAGAGGTCTCTGAACATCCTTAGGTTGCCAAGGTGTAACTCAAACCCTAAAACTGAACTGCCTTTTAGCAGACTGAGAATCTTAGGCATTTACTGAAGGATTCCCAAGAATCACTTGGTTGCTCCTTATATGTATCCCCGAAAAGATATGGCTCTGTTAACATGTTCTCAACTCTGATTTACTCTAAGCATAGACCTAACAAAGATCAGAAAACTCTTGATTCACAGGACTAAAAGGCAATATATAATAATATGTTTAACTATATATTACATGCAATAATAATAGAAATAAGTATATCTCCACTCTGTTGTATATTTATTCCCATAATTTATGCATTATTTATTTAACACACACTGAGTACCATCTTGACGCTTAAGGATAAAATGATTAACTTCCTTTATATGCACATTTCCTCACTGAATTCTTATTTCACATTGGAAATAAGAGTTCCTTTTATAGAAAAAGAAAATATCACCTCTGCCTATAACAGAATCTTATTGCTCTAACTGAAAATCCTTATTTTTACTCACTTTTTTGAATGCAGATTACCAATGATCATGCAATGCACTAAACTTATTTTTATATAGCACTTGTTATTGGAATTGAATTTATTATCCATTTTTACTATATTTTCTATAGCAAAAATAACCTATTTTGCTTATTTGTTGGTATACACACACACACACATACATATATATATATATATATATATATATATATATATATATAAAACCTTGCGACCACATTTTTAGTGCACACTGCACTGCTCCCCATCCTAAATAAGCCCCTGCTTCACGGAAGGAAAGACTAAATCGCTTTTGAGTTGCTGAACAACCAACGTGTGACTTAATGGCCTTGGGAAATGAGAGCAAGAAGCTACATGTACATAATTATGCCGCACTGTTCATCAATAAATGCTGGATTTAGAGATGACTATAAGAGTATGCTACCCGCACAGCAGAGTCTGGCAAGCTACCCGTGTCGTATTTGATATGCCAAATACCAGTAACCATTATAGACCTCATTCCCATGAACTGATGGAATGGTTTGAGGCTCTTTATATTCCTGGAGCAAGCAGGTGCCCTTGGGCTCTTCTTGCATGAGACAGGTCATATGGAGATGTTACTGGTGCCCACTTGAGCAAATGGATGATGAACGGAGAACAGTGAGTGATATATATATATATATATATGTATATATATGTTTATATATGTTTATATATATGTTTATATATGTGTATATAAACATGTTTATATATATGTTTATATATATATATATATATATATATTGGTTTCACTGGTTGTCTCAGGTTCTACTACTGGCTTTGCACTCAGGGGTCACTTTTTGGCAGTGTACAGACCACGTGGAGTAACAGGTATAAAAACTGAATCCAGATGCATGCAAGACAAACACCATATCTGCCCTATATGCTGTACTACCTCTCCAGCCCCTGCATATCATACTCTTAGAGTCTATAAGCACTCCAAACACATGAGAGATAGATAGGTAGGTAGGTAGGTAGGTAGGTAGGTAGGTAGATGATAGATAGATAGATAGATAGATAGATAGATAGATAGATAGATAGATAGATAGATAGATAGATAGATAGATAGATAGATAGATAGATAGATAGATAGATAGATAGATAGATAGATAGATAGATAGAATTCATTTTGTATGCCTATATGATTTATAATAAATATGTTTGTTGAACAAATGCATATGTCTACTCAATAATAAATGCAACTAAATAAAAATATAGCTTTATATTTTTTAGTTTAGTCACTCTATTTACCCTGAAACATTGCCCATTTCGGAAACAAACACATTGACTAGTGTTGCAAGAAAAGTGACAAAAAAATTTAAAGTTGTGTTTAAGTACGTAACATTTAACCCTGTTTTAGAGAAAACGTGAATTTGGTTTTAGATTTATTGTAAATTTGAGCAGATGATATATACATTTACCAGATAACTTTCACCCTGATATATGTTGGCATATCATAATCAACCAAAGCCATAGTTTACACTGGTTTTCATTCTAGGTGCTATTCATTCTGTGAACGAGAACATATTTAAATCACATTTTATCATAATCAGTATCTGAAAAACTGCAATTAAATTCTATATGTCAAATACCCTATTTCCTGTACCATCACTCTAGGCCACTGTATTTTTTTTATATCTCACGTATGAGAGAGATCATTCTTCATCTTACCCTCTCCTGACTTTTTTCACAAAACATAATCTCCAGAGCATTCTGCAGAGAAGCAAATTATATGATTTTGTCTTTACCTATAGCCAGGTTTTATTTCATTTGCATATTATATATAATATATATTAAAATAATATTACATGTAAGTATAATATAATATGTTATATCTAGTGTAATTACATATAATATAATTATAATATATAACATCTGTATCACAATTTCTTTATCCACCCAACTGTTCCTAGACAGTTGAGTTGTTTTCCATTTTGACTCTTGTGAATAATGCTGTAATAATCATAGGAGTACAGATACCTTTTTGAACTTATGGGCCCATAATATAGGAGCCAAGAAATGGAATTTCTGGATTATATATGAACGCACAATTCTTAGTTATTTGAAAATTTTCCATATTATTTTCTTAGAATGTTGAACCTTTTGTCAACATTATGAAGCTTAGATAAAGTTTCATTTTTCTTTATATTTGTACCAACTCTGGTGGTTTTGTTCTGACATTTTAATCTTACTGTGTGTTAAGTGGTATCTGAGTATCAGTAAAATTTGATTCAAAACACCAATGATATTGCACCCATACCTCTGTCTGTTCATTCCTCCAGTTTTCCTAAGTCTTTGGTGACCACTGACTTATCATTTTATTATCTGCAAAATTTTGCTTTTTCTAAAACACCATTCCATTGAAAAAGACTGCTTCCATATAGATGAGCTTTTTATCACTTAGCAATTCAGATATTTTAAAACCTGAAAAGACGGTCACTTGTCACTTGTCACTTGTCTTCCCATTGTTCATTGATTTGCTTGAGGGGGCGCCAGTAACGTCTCCATTAGTTGGGAATGAGGTCCATTATTGTTAATGTTTTTGTCATATTGAATACACAACAGGTAGCTTGCCAGTCTCTGCCGTGACTCTAGGTTCATCCCAGGGGTCCCAGTCTTTTTTTTTTTTTTTGCTTTTTTGGGTCACACCGGCGATGCTCAGGGGTTTCTCCTGGCTCTGCACTCAGGAATTACTCCTGGCGGTGCTCGGGGGACCATATGGGATGCCGGGATTCGAACCCGGGCCGGCACAGGCCGGCCACATGCAAGGCAAATGCCCTACCCGCTGGGCTATCGCTCCGGCCCTCCCAGTCTTTTTTCTATGTCAAACCATCAACCATTCAGGGCCCATGGGGCAGAGCCCTGGCTGTAAACAAGCCTGTCTCCTCTGCCACCTGACAATGTAGCCGGGCACTGCAGCCACACAACTTAAAGTCTAACAAAAGAAGTTTGATGAGTGTGAAGATGTCTAGTAATAGAAGAATGGGAATCTTTAGTCAAACTTACAGTCTTCCTGAGGGAATAAGTTTCAAACTTGATCTCAGTCAAAATTAAAATCCTGGTAGACACAGAAACAAGAGAAACAATGAACTATGTGCATGCAGATCATTGTTTCTCTTGTTTCTAAGTACACCAGTACACCATTTGGAAGTTCTTAACTTATTTGAGTCAAAAGGTGAGTGTGCACCTTTGAATCACTCCCAGTACCTCTCAGGGATCCAAGGCTCAGCACCCAGGGATTCATATGGGATGAACTGGACCAAACACAAGTTCACTGTGTTCCAGGCAAGAAACCTACTCCCCATACTGTGTCTCCAGCCCCATAAAGTGAGGGTGAATGGCTTTTCTCCATCAATTATATACTGTGACAAAGAATTTATCTGCCTTTTAAGAACATGGTAATGAAAAAAGATGCAACATTTTATATCTCCCAAGTCTCTTTTTTTCTCTTTTATTCTGGGATCACAAATACCAACACAGTTTGCACATCATCGGAAGTATGACATTGTTAATTATTAAGCAAATCATATCATGAAAACTATACTGTCAAGATACTACAAGTTGTAGAAAATAAATATTCAGTAAATATTGATTGCATTCCATGGTAAATACCCATCCCTCCACCAATGCACATTTTTCCCACCACCAGTGTCCCCTGATTCCTTCCCTTAAACATTTAATACCCTTGATTGCAAGCTTCATTTTTTTTTTCTCTGTCACCCTAATGATTTTAAGAGTTAGTGGTAGTAAATAGTGTGTGTTCAAAGGGGTGGTGATCCAGACCTACAGAAACCCATATATTAAGTCATGAGCTTAATATCAGTTTCACACTTAAAAGCTCAGTGTGTGCTTTCTGAGATTGTGAATAATCCTGGTGCCTGGGTCGTACATGCTATGCACCATATTTCTAAAATATCTACATCACTACAAATAAGATGGAAGTCTATGCCTCTTACTTTATCTTATCTTAATCAGCAAATGTCATTTTAGGTATTTCCTATAGTTGTCAGGCTTAATGTCTACTACTCAGTATTAATATGATCAGAATATCATTCAAAAGGTCTTATATAAGATCTCATTAAGATCGAATAAATCAGAAATAACTGTTATGTTGGCTAAACATTGTCCTGAATATCTTTCAAAAAAAGCTTTGGAAAGTTTGCATAATACCCCTTTTTTAATAGCTTTACTTTTTAGAACACACTATGAGCAATTTATTTTCTTAACACTTTTAATAGAAAATAAATTTATCTTTTAATCTTGTATTCACATAGAAATTGTATTTCTCTGGTTGCTGTGTAGCAGTGGGTGCTAGTTTTGTTAGGGCAGCTGAGGCAGGGGGCAATCCATTTACCCCCTTGTCCTTCCTCCCTGGCCACCTTTCTGGCTCTTCACTTCTTTATTTACTTTCTGTCTACTCTTCCTCTTGTTCACTCTCTTTTTATACTTTCCTTGGTAAAACGTTTTTTTGTTCTTTCAACTCACCTCTTTTTTCCCTCAATCTGGTTGTCAGAAGAAGCCAAAATAGGAGCAGAAGGTTGATGCAAAGGAAATTCAGTTTTTTGGGGCTGGAGCGATAACCCAGTGTGTAGGGCATTTGCCTTGCGCAGCCGGCCCATGCTGGCCCGGGTTCTATCCCCGGCATCCCATATGGTCCCCCGAGCACCGCCAGGAGTGATTCCTGAGTGCAGAGCCAGGAGAAACCCCTGAGCATTGCCGGGTGTGACCCCAAAAAAAAAAAAGGAAATTCAGTTTTCCAGGTTCAGTGTGACCCAACCACCAGGTTGAATTTAGATGTGGTTAATTCTTCGTTTGGGTGAGGCAAAATAGCATCCCCATATTCTCGGATTGCCTGTTCTGCTTGTCCTGAGTTAGTGCCACGAATCTGTGACTAACAAAGGCCTGAAAGTTCAAGGGACAAAGTTGCGGTTTGGCCACAGGAGCTGATCTGCACCTGAGAAGGCACGTGTGGGCCAGAGACTGGAACCCAGGTTTCTGCACAGTCTCATTCTTGGGAGCTTTGGGGGGAGGTGGGTATTGGGGATCAAAATCAGAACTACATGCTTTGCCACTGGGGCTTCCCCCAGCCGCTTCATGTTTACATACATTTAAAAGCTGTTTTTCTTCTGCATAATTTTTCTTGTTTTCCTTTCCCTTCCCCATGCATTTCTTTTTTTCTCAACCTTTCATTTTTGTATTCCCTTATTTAATACCTCATGTTTATTTTTTATAATCAGTTGTTGGATGACCGATTTAGTTAATCTGGGAGCTTTGGTGTTTTGCCCACTCACAGCTTAATCTAGTTAAACCAAGGTTCATTCTAATGAGACCTCTCTTCTCTGTAAACACTGCTAGAGGGTGTGGCAGTTAAAGAAGTCACCTTGACTCTGAATAACTTCTGACTTATACATCTACTAAGACTTCTATGTTTTCTTGATTGGGCACAGCTCCTCTTTATACCCACTGCACCCAGCGAGGGACAGTTAGAATTTACCAGGAGACTACCACCCTGGCTACGTTGAGACTATAGGAAAACTATAGGAAGGATCATACTAGTTTGCTCTCAAGCAGGCGAGTGTGACCCTTTTAGTATATGGAGAACAAAATACTCAATCACCCTGGTGCAGATAATAAAAAGAAGGACCTTGTGGGTACTATCTAGATTACATGAAGCTCATGAAATTAAGATGTATTACTTTTTTATCAGCACCCCCTCCAGTGTTTTACATAAGAGATAATCTCAGCATCAGTCCTTGTCCTGCACGGCAGAGCCTGGCAAGCTACCCGTGTTGTATTTGATATATATGCCAAATACCAGTAACAATTATAGACCTCATTCCGGAATGGATTGAGGCTCTTTATGTTCCTGGAGCATGCAGATGCCTTGGGCTCTACTAGCATGAGACAGGACATATGGAGATGTTACTGGGGCCCGCTCGAGCAAATCGATGATGAGCGGGAAGACAGTGACAGCATGCCACAATTATAATATGTAAGCACAAATAAGAACAAAAGTTTAAAGGAAATAAAATAAAATTGGCAATATTATTTCAATGAATAGAGAGAGAACTATAAAATATATGGTTTAAAAGCTGGTGTTTCCAGAAAATCAAATATCTAGGAATCAGCTTAACCAAGTGTGTAAAAGGACCTATACAAAGAGAACTACAAGACACTGCTTCAAAAAATAAAAGAGGACACAAGGAAATGGAAACACATTCCCTGCTCATGGATGGGGAGAATTAACATTGTCAAGATTATAATAGTCCCTAGAGCTTTGTACAGATTCAATGCAGTCCCTATAAGGATACCCATGACATTCTTCAAAGAAATTGACCAAACACTCCTGAAATTCTTATGGAATAATAAACCCCCACGAATAGCTAAAGCAAACCTTGGGAAAAAGAAGATGGGAGGCATCACCTTTCCCAGCCTCAAACTGTACTACAAAGCAGTAGTAATTAAAACAGCATGGTATTGGAATAAAAACAGACCTATAGACCTATGGAATAGAGTTGAGTATCCTGACACCCACCCTCAAAGACGTGATCAGTTAATCTTTGATAAAGGTGCAGAGTTCAAAATGGAGTAAGGAAAGCCTCTTCAACAAGTGGTGCTGGGAAAACTGGACAGCTACATGTAAAAAAATGAATTTGGACATGTGTCTAACACCTTGCACAAAAAATCAGATCAAAATGGATTAAAGATCTCAATATAGACCTGAATCCATAAAGTGCTGAAGAAAATATAGTAATAACCCTCCACAACATTGAAGCTAAAGACATCTTCAAAGGTGAGACACCATTAACAAAGCAACTAGAAGAAGATATAAACATATGGTACCTCAAGAAACTAAAGAGCTTCTGCACCTCTAAAGAAACAGTGACTAAGATAGAAAGACAGTCCACAGAATGGGAAAGAATGTTCACCCAATACCCATCTGATAAGGGGTTAATATCCAGGATATATCAGGCACTGGTACAGCTATATAGAAGAAAACAGCTAACCCCCAAAAAATGGGGAGGGGAGAGATGAACAGAAACTTTGACAAGGAAGAAATTCGAATGGCCAAAAAGGCATATGAAAAAATGCTCATCATCACTAATCATCAGAGAGATGCAAATCAAAACAACAATGAGATATCACCTCACACCACAGAGACTGGCCCATATTCAAAAGGGTAAAAGCAACAAGTGCTGGCGTGGATGCGGGGAAAAGGGGACTCTCATACATTGTTGGTGGGAATGTCGACTTATACAACCTTTCTGGAAAACAATATGGACATTCCTCCAAAGACTAGAAATTGAGCTCCCTTTTGACCCAGCCATACCACTCCTGGGAATATATCCTCGGAAGCCAAAAACACACAGCGGAAGCACAATCCGCACTTTTATTCTCATAGCAGCACTATTCACAATAGCCAGAACCTGGAAACAACCAGTATGCCTGAGAACTGATTACTGGATAAAGAAACTGTGGTACATCTACGCAATGGAATACTATGCAGCTGTTAGGAAAAATGAAGTTATGAAATTTTCCTATAAATGGATGGACATGGAAAGAATCGGTGTTGAGTGAAATTAGTCAGAAGGAAAGAGAGATATAGAATGACTGCATTTATTTGCATGACAAAAATATATATGTATATTTATGTATGTATGTATATATATGTATATATATATGTATATATATACACACATATTATGACACAAAATCCAGTGTCATGCGAAACGTGGATCAGGAGGTCTTACCAAAAGTGGAAATTGTTTGCAAACAAGTGGGCGTCAGAGTTTAGGTTAGACAGAGAAGGGAACGTGTGTGAATAAATGTCTAAAGGGCTTACTAACCTAGAACTGAGCATTAAATACAGGCAAAAATGCACATGATGGCCTCTAAGTGTAGGTAGTGCAGCCCACAATGTGTAAGAGAAGGAAAAGAGAGAGAGGGAGAGAGAAAATAGATAAAGAACCTGCCATATAGGCAGGCTATGGGAGGGGGGAGGAAATTGGGGACATTGGTGGTGGGAAATGGGCACTGGTGGGGGGGGGGGGGTGCTGGAACACTATGTGACCGAAACTTCCAAACATAAACAACGTTGTAATTGTATATCTCACGGTGGTATAATAAAATATTTAATAAAAATGTAATAAACAAAAAAAAAGCTGGTGTTTCAAATTAAATTACCTGGATTCAAACCCATGCTCTAACCCGTGAGTTTTCAGCTCAGTGACTGAAAACCTTGGCGCATTTTTTTATTCATGTTACTGTCCACAAATGAAACCTATATATTAAGAGTATATGAGGATTAAATTAATTAAAATATGTATGTGCTTGGCAAAAACTACTTGACATATAGAAAATCTTTACAAATATTTGCTTTAGCTTTAGTTGATTATTGATTCAGTGTATGTGTATATAACTCATAATACTGGGTTATAGAGCAATTCAGCCAAAAAGTTATTATGATAGATTTTATTTTCACAAGCTGCAACTCAATGGCAATATTAATAATAATTATTATTATGTAGGATACATTGTGTTCTTTCAGCAATTTTTATCAGCAATATTCTAAAATTTAGAACACATCAGTGTTTTAAAGTTGCTTCCACTTTAGCAACTGTAAAGTGGGGAAATCCTGCATATTTCTCAGTTTTTGTTAGCATATTATCAGCTCATTTAAATGGTATTTAGAAGAGGACATGATTTTTATTAGTTAATATTAATATAATTTATTTAAAGATTATTTTGCTATTATTTTTCTATTATTCAAGTTTATTATTATTCAATAAATGGAATCATTCTCTGCCAGACTATAATTGGAGTTTGGACAGTTGGTTGAGATTAAGATATAATTTTGAAGAGCTTGTACCTAAAGTCAAAACTGGAATTAGTCCTTGGGTCTCTGTCAAATTGGTCATTATATAGATAAACCATTCCCTTGACATCCAAGAAGACTATCAAGAAAAACTGTTTATTGATAAAGTTAATTTTATTGCATTATATAAATGCAATAAGTTAGTGTGTTGCACTGATACCATCTCAATAGTCTTAGTAGTGTTTCAAAACAATAAAATCAGAGGTAGTTTTGCAAAGTATTCTGGGAATTGGGATGCCTGGTTTCTAATAAAATATTGCAAAACAATTTATATGTGTATATATTATATATTTATTATGCAATACATATTATGTAATATATTATTATATACACTTTTATTATGCAACAAGAAGGCCATGATGGCTGCAGTATACAGTAAAATATATATATATAAAATATATATATATACATATAATACATATATATTTGAAATGGTGGTTATTTATGAAAACAGAGTACAGGGTTTCACAAAGTTGAGGTATGTGAAGAAGTCTCATGAACAAGTAATTAGAATCAGTGAAAAACTATTTCCTTTAAATATAGTATTAAACCTTAGGAACAAACATTTGTTGGTGCAAGCAAATCAGCAGTTATTGTTTGGTCTCAATGTTGGTTTACACTAGGGAAATAGCATCTGTTTTGAGTAGCATTTTTTAAAATGTTTTTATTATACCATGTGAGACATACAATTACAAAGGTGTTTATAATTGGTTCTTGGTAATACAGTGTTCCAGCACCCATCTCTCCACCAGTGCCCCATTTCCACCATTAGTGTACCCCCACCTCCTCCCGCTCACCCCCAGGCTGCCTTAATAGCAGGTACCACAGTTTCCTCTCTCTCTCTCTCTGTCTCTCTCTCTGCATCTCTCTCCCTCTTCTTTTACACATTGTGGCTAGCCCTGCAGATATTTAGAGTTTATCACTTAAGTCTCTTTGTGCATATTCAATGGTGAGTTTTAATCTGCCATTACCATTTCCCACACTTAGTAAAACACTGGTGTCTATTTATATCCTATTAATGAATGCAGTCATTCTATATATGTGCTTTTACTTCTGACTAATTTCACTCAGCATGATAGTCTCCATGTCCACCCATTTGCAGGTAAATTTCATAATTTCATCTTTTCTGACAGCTGCATAGTATTCCATAGTGTCATTCCATCTCATTGCTCTAAGTTTTATTATTTCTTTCTTTCTGCTTGGGTTGGGATCCTTTTGTTGATCACTCTCTAAGATCTTAAGTTGTGAAATCAGACTGTTTGTGATGGCCTTTTCTTCTTTTCTGATAAATGCTTGAAGAGTTATGAATTTGCCTCTTAACACTGCTTTTGCTGTATCCCACAAGTTCTAGTAATCCGTGTCTTCAGTCTCATTTGTTTCCAAGAATCTTTGGATTTCCTCTTTGATTTCTTTTATGACTTGCTGGTTGTTCAGCAGTGAGCTGTTTAGTTTACCCCAGCCTTTTTTGTATGGGTTGTTTGAGTGAAGGATTGTTTTCCAGCCTTTTATTTTGGGCCTGTCTTTGCTCCGATTGTTCAGGTGTGTTTCTTTTTTTTTTTTTAAGTATTTTATTATACCACCGTGAGATATACAAATAAAAAGATATACTATTAAAAAAGTTCATATTTGGGTTTTTTTTAGTGATTAAACATGTATTTATTTTAGTTCAGTTAAAACATACATTGTTTCATTGAAACGGTGTAGCATATGAAAAGGTGTGTTTCTTGAAGGCAGCAGAATGTCGGATTCAATTTTTTGATCCATTTTGCCACTCTGTGTCTCTTAACTGGTGCATTTAGACCATTGACATTGAGAAAGATTATTGTCATGGGATATTGTGCCATCTTTCTGTATAGGTTGGTTGTTCTTTTGGGTTATGTCTCGTCTTATAGTAGATCTTTCAGTCCTTCTTTTAAGGTTGGTTTTGACTTTACAAAGTTCCTAAGCTGTTGTTTATCCAAGAAGTATATCTGTCCTTCAAATATGAGTGAGAGTTTATCTGGATAAAGAATTCTTGCTGAGGCATTAATTTCATTAAGTATTTTTACTATATCCCACCACTGCCTTCGGGCTTGGAGGGTGTCTTCTAAGAAGTCTGCTGAAAGTCGAATGGATTCTCCTTTGTATACAATTTCCTTCTTTGATCTTGCTGCCTGAAGAATTCTGTCTCTGTCTATGGCATCCATTACTTTGACTAGGATGTGTCTCGGGGTCTTTCTATTGAGGTCTCTTCTTGCTGGTGCGCGTCGGGCTTCTTGGATCTGGATGCCTTCATCCTTTAACTCGGGAACTTTTCAGCCAGGATGTTTTTAACTGTTTTAATTTCCTTGGGATTACTTTCCTGTCCCTCTGGGACTTCGATGATTCTTATGTTGTTCCGCCTGGCTTTATCCCATTGTTCTCTGTTCCAATGCTGATCCGTTTTTCCGGTCTTTCTCCATCTTGTGTAGTTCTCTGAGTGCTTTCTGCAGCTCATCTTCAGTCTCACTGATTCTCTCTTCTGCTGCTGTCATCCTACTGTTGAGAGCCCCTATTGTGTTTTTCATTTCATCTACTGAGTTTTTAAGCGATGATATTTGTATTTGCATGGTTCTCATTTCTGCTCTCATTTCCTCCCGTAATTTATTGACTGCCCTTTCAACTACTTCGTTTATGTTCTCCTGTATTTTATTGGACATCTGCTCCATTTTTTCATTGAGCTCCTTAAACATCCTACCAATTTCTTCTCTAAATTCATTGTCAGAGAAATCATGCACATCTGTATTCTTTTTGAGTCTTCAGGGTCAATTCCTTCATCTGTTCTTCGAACTGGGGATCTGCGTTGTTTCCCCATGGTGTTGAGGTGTTCAGGGATAGATTCCTCTAGTGTACTGTTTCTTTTTCTTGAGGGTATTACCTTCCCTTGGTGTTGAATTTCCTAGTTTTTGTATTAATAAGTGGCCGTGTGAGCCGCTGCCCGCTGGGCCAGCCACACACCCAAGGGAGAATACCTGAGGCAGAGACAGGCCGGTGTGAGTGTTCAAAATGTCTGTTTAGTTCTGCTTCTGCTCGGGCTTCTAAGTAGCATTTTTAATATGAAACATTATCATTATTGCAGTTCTCAGTTACTTATGTTCTTTAAACTTTAGTATCCTTACCTCTTAAAATATAAATTGTGGATTGGAAATAAGGGGAAAAAAAATATATATATATATTGTTTTATGTCTGAACTGGATGTTGCATAAATTTTTTATAATATGTTTGATTTATCTTATATATACTTACCGACAAAATATTTTTTGATACTGACATCAAAATGCCTAATTTGAAATTAAGCACATACAAGCGTGTCTCCTACAGTAGATGATAGATTTTTATCTAAGCATCATTCTGCATATATTGAGGGAAATATGTACAAATTTTGCCTGTGTTTTTCAATATTGTATTGTAGGAAGTGATTTAAACCCAACTATGTGTATTATTAACAGACTTTACTTTATTTGCAGAATGACATGAATTACATTGCATCCAGTGGACTTCTATTCAAAGATGGGAAAAAAAGGATTGATTACATATTGGTTTATCGGAAGTCAAATATACAATATGACAAAAGGAACACATTTGAAAAAGAACCTCAGAGCAGAAGGCTTGATGTTGGAAAAGGAGGTAGAAGATTTTGTTCTATTAGTTCTGTTATCTAATATGCTGAAAGAGAAATGATAGTTTATGTTTTATGTATGAAAGTATATAACATGCCTTTATAAATATGCTGAAAGAGAAATAACAGTTTATGATTTAATATGAAAAGTACATAGCATGGCTTTATAAAACATAGTTACTTTCTACCAAATGTAAAAGAAATGCATATGTGTATTCAAATTTACATATATACTCTTTTTCCACCTTGAATATTTACATAAATTTAAATTTTTAACAGGCATGCTATTATTGAAATCTTAAGCACTAAAGAATTAATGACTGTATCTATATAAAGTATAAAACTATTTGGAAAGACAATCAGTTTGGTAAAAAATAAATAGTGCCAAACTGTTAGGATGTAAATTATAATTCATAGTTACATTCATTTTACCAAAATGTTCTTTGAAGACTTTTGTTTAGTCTTGTGTAAATGCTTTCCTGTGTTTCTTTTTAATTTTTTATTATACAACCATGAGATATTCTATTACAAAGATGTTCATAATTGGTTCTCGGTAATACAATGTTTCAGCACCCATCCCTCCGCCAGTGCCCCATTCCCATCACCAATGTCGCCACATTTCTTCCCACACATCTTTACCCTGCCTCTATAGCAGGCACCTTTTCTTTTTCCTCTCTTTCTCTCTCTCTCTGTCTCTCTGCCTCTCTGTCTCTGTCTCTGTCTCTCTCCCTCTCTCTCTCTGTCTCTGTTTCTCTCTCTTTCTTTTACACATTGTGGCTTGCCCTACAGACATTTAGGGTTTATCATGTCAGTCTCTTTGTGTATGAGAGACCTATATTGTATGTTCCACTTAACTCACTCTTCATTGGTGAGCTCTAGTCTGATATTACCATTTCCCACACTTAGTAAAACACTGGTATTTGTTTAGTCCTCAAGGAAGAAACACACACACACACACACACACACACACACACACACACCATCCCATGTCAGTTTTCATAAAAATGTTTTTACCATATTTCTTTATTTGTAGTATGTTCACTTAGTGCTCTAAGTTACCTCTAAGCGAAGATTTCAGTTTGCTTAAAGTTTGAGTAGTCTATATTCTAGTACATTGTTTTGATTTTTTATTTATTTTATATTTTTTTTCTCTTAAGGTTTCTTCTTCCCCACTCTGCTATTTGAAGTGGATGCTTTACTTTTTAATCTAGTCGTTAATGTTTTTATACCTGCTGTTGCTCATTTTTGGCAGGGACCAGAGTCCATATACATTGCCTGGGATTGAGCCTGGTTGGCTACTTGCAAAACCAGCAATATACCTACTTATAGTATCATTCTAGCTCCTGAAGTGAAGTTTTTAATCTTTTGCAATTTTCTGATTATCTTTCAGTTAATGTCTTAATGTTTACTCCAATTCTGTTGTGATTTGCAAAATGAAATCCATAATTTTTGTTATATTCTTTCCCTTTGACTAATATACTTAACTCTTAACTGGCAACTCATATGAAATATATTATGATTCAAGTGACTTTTAATCTCTACTTATTATACAATACCTATAAGTCTCTTTTATTCTCCACTTTAAACACCAGTTTACTAAATTGTCCATGATGATTTGTTACAGGCATTCAATATTCCAACACCAATCCCACCATCACTCTCACATTTCCTCCACCATTGTCTCCATGTTCCCAATCACCTCTCAAGCCTGCCCCCCATAACAGGTCTAGAAAAATCAATTTTATATTACTGTTACCACTAATGACTAAAGGAACGATCAAAAATATTTTCATAGAAGAAAAATTTTGAAAAATATGGGGACATTATTATGCCCCATATATGTGATATTACATATCATACTGTGGGGACGTTAAGTGTTTGTCCGAGGGTTTACTATGCAGTTGTTGCAAGTTACACTTTCTGTAATTACTCTCACTTATGAGGATAAACTTTTTTACTTACAACTGTATAATTTTTTTAATGTCAAGTTTTTAATCTTTTTTAATTTAGAAGAAAACCACAACCATTCATACAACTCTAAAGTTGAAATTGATTCAATAGCTATAAAGTTTCATTATTAAAATCAATAATTTTACAAATCAATTTTACATGTAACAATTGTTCTATCTAACCATATGTTTGTGAAGTCCTTGTCTAAAGATTTACTAAATCATTTGTTGGTAGTTGAGCCTCTGAGGTATTATTTTAGCTTGTTGAGTATAGTTGGCTTCTATATTACTTTCCCATTTAATTTAGTGTGCTCCTACTGAAATGCCAGTATTGTGGAATTTGGAGGTATTGAGACTTCAGGATCTATAGTCTTGCAATAGAGTTTACACATCGGCAATTGTGGGAGGTAGGCAGGACTGCCAGGGCTTCTGAAGCATGGTGGTCAAGGGAGTTGGGGTAAACTACCAACCCAAGGAAACGCCAGACTTCTCAGCCTGATCACTGGAATACCTGAAAAATTTTGCAGTTTTGTGTCTGCGGAGAGTGTCAGTGAAGCAGTGGAACGGAGCCATTGGTATGGCTGCTGCAGTGGGTTGTGTGAAACTGCTGAGGTTTCTGCAGGGTGGGGACTCAGCCCACCACTTCACCCAAGTACAACTGTAACTTGTAACCTAAAAGTAAGTGGTGCAATAATGTCTTTAAACATGGCCAACTATCAGGTCAGAAAGCTAGTGCAATGGGGAGATGGCTTATATTCTACAGGTTGAATATAAGCCTACACTTATATTATAAGCCTACACTTATAATATATAGGTATTCTATAGCCTACACAGGTTCAGTGCCCAGCACTCAGTAAGGTACCAACACCACCAGGAATGACCATTGACTGCAGAGCAAGGAACAAGCCCTGAGCATCATCAGATGTGGTCCACAAGAAAAAAAAAACAAAAAAAAAATGTGGCCAATTATCTAGACTGGAAGATAAGGGATCATTAGTAAAGAGGAACGTAAATTGAATTTTAATTGATATTTCAAATTCCTAGTAGTAACAAAAAATCATAAAACAATGGATTAGTTGTGGCTTTCAGTATTGGCTGATCATTAAAGTCACCTGAGACTGTTTTAATACTATGTAAAATCAGTCCCACAGATAATGAAGACAAATGTCATTCAAAATAATTTAAAAGACTCTGGACTCTTGGGGAAAACCAACACAAGGAATATCAACTGCACTGTAAAATAAGAATTCCTGAATTTTATTTTAGAGTTAATTTCTACAATTATTTATTTTACCTGTCAAATATATCTTGACAATAGGACTATCATATGCTTGTAGCTTTGAGATTCATGCCTTTAAATTTTTAATAGTTTGAATTAGCTAGGTCTAGATTAATTATTACAATTAATCTATAAAATGAACCTGCTATGACAAATGCAGTTCAATTGAATAAAAAAGTTATAAAAATTCTAAGATTATATAATGAAAACATTTTCTTAAGTTTTCAAATCAAAGTTTTTTTGATGCAATGTGATGGAAAGAGAGTCTGGTGAATAAAACTCTTGCCTTGTATTGGCAGACACAGTTTCTGTCCTCAGCATCCCATATGGTCCTGTAAATCCCACTGGAAGTGATCCCTGAGTGCAGACCAAGAAGTAGTGTATCAATGAAAGTGAATATCCCATCAAGTCCATTTGCTCTTGGGATTTCCCAAGTTGAAGACAACAGAAATAGGCAGTTTATAGAATATCTTAGAATGTTGATTGTCATACTACTAAATAAACACAAGTTTCATAGATAATAATAATACGTCTTTGAAGGCCATATGAATTTATAGATAGAAGTTCTTTCACACTCCTGATAAGCCAACTTCTTCCCCAAGACCATAGCAGAAATGTGCTTATATTTATTTTAGACTTGGATTTGTGAACTACTATTTTCTTTCAGCTTTCTCCTACCAGCTTGAGAAATAGCTTTGTAAAAAATATACATTTTAAGTTTCTTCTTTTCTCAAAGGTAAATGTTCTGCCTCTTGGGAATTTCAGATAGAATAATTAAATAATAATGCAAAATGTGAAGGTGGGTGGCTGGTGTTTTGTTCCTTTGGGAAAATCAGTCTTCATTGGAGCTAAACAGATTACTGCCAGATTGGGAGCTATGCATTCCCAGGGAGTTGGAAGTCTTGTTTCCTGCCAACACAATGCTGACACCAACCCCCTACTCAGTATCTGCCAATATTTTATTTAAAAGTCATAATAAGCTACATTTTGAAGTAGATATAAAAAACCAGCAGAGTTGTAAAAGAAGGCAGTTCATGCTTCTTGAAAAGGTTCTCTCAATATGTGTTTTAATACATGCAAAGTTATAAATGTTCCACCTGCATGTGCACTTACTTTGACATTTCACTCATTGTTGACACCTTTATGTAGGAATATACTTTTAAAAACTCCATTTATTTAAGTGTATTATGTAATTTCACATCTTAGATGTCGAGAGAGGTGAATCAATAGTCAGTACCCAGCGTGCTATTCATATTGTAAATTTGAATCCTGACACGCGATATATTCTAACACAATTTAATTTCTTCTCATCATTTCTTGCTTATGTATAGATTTCATAGACTGTGTGCTCAAAATAAGTAAATTAATTCAAACAGTAATCTACTCAACAAATCTTAGTTAATGACTGCTGAGAACAGGCATAGAAATAGGTGCTAGACACACGTACATGAGCAAAACAAAGATCCATTCTCATATGTCACTTAAATAATTAAACCTCTCTATTTGCAAGGCAGAAAATGCTTTAGAAAAGAGGATAGAACATGATGAAAAGGCTAGAGCAAGGGTAGCAAATACAAGCAAAATACTAAATAATGAAAAGTGAATTGAGTGAGAGGGAGACTTTTAAGAGAGAGACAAGCTGGTACTGAGGGTGATATTGTAATAGACCGTATAGATTATCAAACAAAACCCCTTTCATGCTTAATATATGAGTCTCTGTAAAAGTATATATTATACATTTTTATCTATTTTTTCTTTGTTTTTGCTGATAGGGATGAAAGCCAGATCCTCACATGTGCAAGACAAATGCTCTTCCTCTGAGTTAGATCTACAGCAATCTGATTTACACTTGAAAGTTTCACTCTGGCCACTGGTAATAAATAGACTCTTGGGGCATCAGTATGAGTAAACGCTATTTTATCAAGCACTTTAGGAACCTAAGGAAGAATGATGATGGGTTGATCTAGGTAGCCTTGGAAGAGGTTATAAGTTATCCAATTCTAGTTAGCTATTCTTGTAGGAAAAACTATTCAGGAACACTTTTCCAGAATATTCTGTAACATAGTTACAAAACGTTAAGTAGCACTTAAGTCACCTAGATTTTTCCTTATATCTCGTCACTCCCTTCACTCTATTAATACTGAACACTAACAACCAAATTTCCCCGAGTGCAGAAATTAAGATTCTGGAAAGAATAAAAGATCTCCATTTGGGCTAGAACAATATCAACATTGTGTAGAACTTTTCGTTTTGGGTCACAGAATCAGCGTGTTTCACTATATAACTACTAATTTCCAACTCAATGGAAACATTGGCTGAGAGAAGGTGATAACCACAATGCAGTTATCAAGGTCTTAGATCTCCAGTCTTTACTAAATATCCAGGTTGATATTAGTCTGGTGGCAATTTTTTTTTACTCTACACATAGTGATTTCATAAATGTCTTCTGTATTGCAGGAAAAGAAGCACTAGGTATATTTTATTAACCCTTGAATATTTTAATCTATTTGTCTTTGAATAACTGCTGGAAAATCTCTACCTCTACCAATGATAGAAACAAAACAAGTAAACATAGGAAAACTTAAATACAGCCATAGGGGGGAAATATTTTAAAGAAAATTTAAGCTACAGAATGTTGCAATATTATACTCTATACCAAATTTAAATGATATAATTATACCAGAAAGATATTAATTCCTCTGTCACTTGATCCAAGTAAATTTACTTAAATCTCCTCAAAATGATGTTATCTTAACTTCAAACTTATATAATTTTGAAGAAATTATTGGAAACTTAAAAGGCCAAAGAAAATGTTCTACTTTACAGAAAGAGAAAAAGAGAAAAAAAGAGAGATTTAAGTGAAATTTTAATATTCAGTCATTATCTTGATAGGGTCTGAGTTCAGAGATGAATTGAGAATGAGCATTTCTGAAAAAAAAATCTAATTCAAACTCGTATATCTTTTATAGCCACTCTGTAAAATAAAAATAATTATGGCCATTTCTCAAGTATCAAAAGCCAAGAATAAGCAATGTTAGATGATTTTCTCATGGTCACAAAATAGGCTTGGAATTTGTACTTAATTCTTTGTGATTGCAGACATTTTCTTCTATCATTTGGTGCCATAAGCTGACATTAGGATCAAAGAAAGTTAAATTAACTTGGTAAAATAAAAGTTGTTACAATACTAATAACTAATACTGCTTGGAAAACAAGCTGACAATAGGATCAAAGAAAGTTAAATTAACTTGGTAAAATAAAAGCAAATTGTTACAATAGTAATAACTAATATTACAATACTAATAACAAATACTGTTATTTCAGATAAAACATCTTTGATACTAGTATGACTATAAGAATTTTTTTAAGAATTAAACGGGAAGC
>JAJIBD010006665.1:0-129945 GCA_021461705.1 Cryptotis parvus | reverse complement strand
AAACGCCCTCCCCACTGTGCTACAGTTCCAGCCCCTGCTCAGTCTCTTGTGTAACAACTTGTACTCAAGGACTCTGGGAAGAGTCAGGACTCTGTAATTCCCCCTTTTAAACACAGAGAATTCGAAGTTGTCAACAGCAGGTGGGTCCTGGGCTCATTGATTTATTCTCATGCACAGCATGGACTGGGGGATCAGGTTTGCCCTGAGTGAAACACACTTAGATTATGAAAATAAACACACATGATGGAGAAGCAGACACGGCTAATGCGAGATTTATCTGCTCACCTCTCATTACCCATCTGGTAGTGAAATCAAAGGCTGTTTAGAAGGCATAAATTTAGAGCCAGCCTCCAGCCAATGGAAACTAGTGTTTAGCTGTTATATAGAGTGAGTGGCCTGTGAAACCACTGAACCGTTGAGAGAAGAAACCCTGCCTGAACTTTGATTTGTATGCCCTGACCCTATTTATTTGAAAAGCCTCTTTCTTCTCTAAGGAATAAATCCTCTGAAAATTCTCCCATGTAAATTAACAACCCAAACCCAGTCCACATGCCCTGCAGGTGAGCTGAAGGCTGGGTCCTGTGAGAAAAGTAGAGGAGAGAGATGCATTTCCTGTGATGGACCTGTAAACTCCAGAGCAGCAGGAAGCTTTTAGAAACCCTGGGAAAGGAATGGAGAGAGAGCACTTGGATTAAGGTGTTTGCCTTGCTTGCAATGGAACTGCTAACCCCAGTTCACACCTCATACTGCATATGACCCCATGAGGACAGAGTACGCCTTTAGCACTGCTTGGTGTGGCCCAACAATACCCTATCAAGAAAATAAAAAAAAGGGGAAAGAAAAAGAAACACTGTACATATTGTTTACAATTTAAATATGTTTACATTCCCTGCTCCAGCAGGCATCATCATCTCCTCCTCCTCCTCCTCCTCCTCCTTCTTGTTCTTCTTGTTCTTGTTGTTGTTGTTGTTCTTGTTCTTCTTTTTTCTTCCTCCTCCTCTTCCTCTCTTCTCCTCCTCCTTCTTCTACTTCTACTTCTTTTTCTTCTTCCTCTTTCCTCCTCCTCTTCCTTCTTTTTCTTCTTCCTCTTCCTCCTCCTCCTCCTCTTCTCTCTCTTTCTCTTCCTCCTCTCTTCTTCTTCCCCTTCCCTTCCTCCTCCTTCTTCTTCTTGTTCTTCTTCTTCTTCTTCTTCTTCTTCTTCTTCTTCTTCTTCTTCTTCTTCTTCTTCTTCTTTCTTCTTCCTCCTCCTCCTCCTCCTCTCTCTTCCGCTTATCTCCTCCTCCTTCTTCTACTTCTTTTTCTTCTACCTCTTCCTCCTCCCTCCTCCTTCTTCCTCTTCCTCTCTCCTCCTCCTCCTCCTTCTCCTCTTCTCTTCCTTCTTCTTTCTCTTCCTCCTCTTCCTCCTCCCCCTCCTCCTCCTTCTTCTTCCTCTTCCTCCTCCTCCTTCCCCCTCCCCCTCCTCCTCCTTCTTCGGACTTCTACTTCTTCCTCCTCCTCCTCCTCCTTCCTCTCGCCTCCTCCTCCTCCTTCTTCTACTTCTACTTCTTCTACTTCTCCCTCCTCTTCCTCCCTCCTCCTTCTTCTACTTCTACTTCTCCTCCTCCTCCTCCTTCTTCTTCGACTTCTACTTCTTCTTCTCTTCCTTCTCCTCCTTCTTCTACTTCTTCCTCCTCCTCCTTCTACTTCTTCTAGTTCTTCTTCTTCCTCTTCCTCCTCCCCCCCCCTCCTCCTCCTCCTTCTACTTCTTCTACTTCTTCTTTCTTCTACTTTTTCTTCTTGTTCCTCTTCCTCCTCCTCCTCCTCCTTCTTCAGAGATGCTCTGGGAAATGAGAGAAGTTGATCATGTTTATTCCTTGTTTTGTTTGTTTGTGGCCTCACCTGGCAGCTGCTCAGGGGAATCACTCCTGGCAATGTTCAGGGGACCATATGGGATGCTGGGGATCAAACCCCGTGTCAGCAGCATAAAGGCAAGTGCCCTACCTGCTACACTATCTCTCTGGCCACTGATCATGTTTATTTCTAATGAAAGTCAGAGGTAGAGAATTGTGTTCCCAATCAAATGTCCCAAATGCAAACTGAAATTGACAGAAGATTGACATATGCTGTGACAAAGCAGGAAAGAGATGGCCTGTGAAGTGTCAGCTTGAACCCTCTCCCTTTAAATGCCCCCCACTTCCCTGCCTTCCTTTCTTACAGAGAAATTTGGTCCCAAAGCCAGTGTGACTGCGAGCCCCACCTAGAAGGGTGACCCCAGCTCAGAGACTGCAGGTGAAGAAGCAGAGCAAGAGTGGCTAGAGTGACCCCCAAACTGTTATCTGAGAAATCGATTGACATTCTTATCCCTCTCTACTTTAGCTTACGGTCCAGGTAGAGCCACCCAGATGAAGGTCTGTTCCTTTCCCCCACTCAAAAGAATACTCTGGGTTCATTGGTGTAGCATCACAGACAATCAGATATTTGGGCCCCAAGGAGCAGCACAGGAAGCAGAAACCCCAGGGAGCACAAGGAGAATCTGGAGGTGAGTGCAGCTGCTGCCCGTGGGTGTGGGGAAGCAGGGGCCAGAGACCTGCATATAAACCGGCGCATTCAAGCCACTCCATAGTAGCCCTCCTGTGCTCTTCCGGGCCCAGCACTATATCTGTCTGATCAGTCTCCCCCAAACTGCTCTGTTTCTACTGCTTCTTTGCTTTATAATCTCCTGACAGTGATGCGTATCTTGCCTCTGGGGAATGATTGCCAGCAGGGAAATAATATTAATGATGTCATTTGGAACGGAAATTTTTATTCAAAATTTTAATGTCTGCTCTGGTGTGTGTGTGTGTGTGTGTGTGTGTGTGTGTGTGTGTGTGTGTGTGTTGTTTAAGGAAAGAATCTGCTCATTCTGAAATAGGATTAGTTTTCATGAAGACAAAAACTGAGATCGACCCCACACTAATGTGTACTGTCAATCAGCAGCTTGCCAAGGTTCTCACGTGTTCCTGAGTTGTACTTTCACAGATGTTTAAGAGGCACAATAGTGGGATTACCTGTGCTTATCACCCCTGGTTTCCTGAGTCCCTTTCTCACAGAGAAATTCAGTCCCAAAGCCAGCGTGGCTGCAAGCCCCGCCAAGAAAGAGTGATCCCAGCTCAGAGACTGCAGGTGGAGAAGCAGAGCAAGAGTGGGGAAGGGGCTGAGAAATGAGGATGAGCCGAGACTAAGTTAAGGCAAAAGCTAAGGCCAAGACAGGCTCATCCCTGACACTCGTATGGTCCCGGATTGTTGAGTCTCCACGTCTGAAACCCCTGGCCCCAATGAGGTCTGCACACAGATGCTCTGGCCCCACTTCTACTTCTGGGGTGCTCTTCTGTGATTCAGACAGGGCCTCCCTAAAAGCTTGTATCTGCCTGAGTCCCTCTGAAGATACAGTTAAACTAAATGAGAAGACAGCATTTTCAAAACAAGTTGGCAAGATCATTTGGATCCTTGGGGCTATATGCTGTTGTTTGCTAGTTATTGTGTGTTTGTTTGCTTGAGCTCCAGGGAAGAAGAGTAGGAATAGACCCAGGGAAGCTCTGTGGGCATGAGGAAGGCACAGCTGTTTTTTTTCCTTCCCACACCACGGGGAGCACTCATTCATGTGCACCTGAGTAAGCAGGCGCAGGGGGAAGGGAAGAGAGAGAGAGAGAGAGAGAGAGAGAGAGAGAGAGAGACAGACAGACAGACAGACAGACAGAGATTGCCATAGAGGTAGCCTGGCCTGGGGAGTGTGGGGAGGAAAACTGGGGACATTGGTGGCGGTAATGTGCATTGCTAAAGGGGCTAAGTTGGAAAATTGTTTGCCTGAGTCCCAATTATGAGCACTTTTGTGACTGGATCTCATGGCGATTTCCCCAAAATGGACTGAACATCACAGACACTCCCTGTATCCCAGTGATGCAGGAGCTGTGACCGGGGTCTCTGTTGGTCCATGGTCCCCAGGTTCTTCAATAGCTTCAAGAGTGAAAACATTGAGGAATAAAGATGCTCAGACGAATGGAAATGCAAAAGTTTGTTGGAAAGTAGAAGAGAAAGGGAATATGAACTACCCATGTGGGGAAGAAGTTGGTATAGGATAAAGTTTTCATGGGATTTTATGGGGAAACTGGGTCTTTGAGTTATAAAGAATGAGGTGAAGTTAAGGAATGATAAGGCAAGTTAAAGGTCAGGTAGGCCCTTTGAAACAAGAATTGGGCTCTTTGCATTTGACAAAGAGGATGCAAGGATCAAACAGCTCTTGTCTGGCCACTGCCACAGGTGTTTCCTATTCTCTTAGCCTCCAGGTGAGCCTAAAATCTAGGGCAGAATTTTATGTTGGACAATTGTTCACTCCCTGTTTATCAGAAAGAGCACAGGAAATTATAGGAAGTCAAACATGTAGGATGGAGCCAAAGCAGCTGGCAAGGGGGAAACTGAGGCTTCCTCTTTCACTAGGACTATCACAGCATACAACTGTGTGTGCACACAAATACACACACTCACACACATGTGTGTGCATGCAAGCAGTTATAGAGACATGGCTTATTGGCATAAACTTTGAAGGAAGACTCAGACCAAATGCCATTAGAATTTGAAAGAGGAAGGCTCAGTTTATCCTCACCAACTGCTATGAGCAGCCCTGTTTTTGGCCGGCCCATCTTACATTTTTTACTTCCTGCAAATTCTTGGGATTTTTCTAATAAACAGGGAATTAACAATTGTCCATCATAAAATTCTGCCCCAGAGCTTAGCTCACTGGGAGGTTTAAACGTCGGGTAGCGCTGGACACCATGACAAAATCCAGGAGCAGGGTCAGGGAATCCCCTTCTGTTCCAAAGGCTGGGTGGCCAGCGGATAGAGAAAGATGCGAAAATCCAGCAAAGTTTCAAAAGGCTTTACTCTCACAGATTCTGGTATACAATCCAGCAACAGGAAAACCCTGGATTTAGGGCAGGTGGACCCCAAGTTTAGAATCTTAGGCCCAGATGGCCGCCACCATGTGTTAAGGCCCAACAAGGGAAGAGAACGGAGAGGAGGAGAGCAGAGGCAAAAAGACAAAGACCAAAACACCCCTGGAATCAAGCAGGTTACAGCTTTATATCTTTTCAATTCAGACCAACTACACCAATGGAAAGCAGTTGGGGTTAATTCCCCTCAGATAAGTTCTCCCAGGACCTGACCTATGTCCTTTGAAATGTTAACATTTCCCAGGCAAGATTTGCCTTGGAAGTGCCCTTGCAGATTAGAGTCGGGGATGGGCATGCATCTGTACCAATGAATATTCTACAGCCAGGTATATATTTCTCCAAGCCTTCACAAGAATCTTGTCTTGATTTCATAGTTGTTTTATATATTAGCCTTTAGACTTAGTAGAAAGCCATGCTTGCTTGCTTGGAGGCAAACAGCATTTCTCTCTGGTCTAATTACTTAGAGATCCAACATGGCCAGGCAAATTTACTGGTAAGATCTAGCTAGTCCCAAGATGATTGTGGCAGCATGAGAGAAAAATGTTTATACTGGCCAACATAGAATACATGGTAAGATATACTGCCACATATCAAACTGTTTTACTGCCCCCTATCTACAAAGTGGCCTGCAGGAGGCAACTCCAGGCAAGATGCAGAGGCTCTGAGTAATAGTGTACTACAACATTTAGGTAATGGGAAATATCTAAGAAAAATGGCCAGACATGGATCTGTTAGATCCTGGCATCTTCTGTAACTTTTGCCAAGAGCCCAATTTTTATTTAAAATGGTCTGCAAGAAAGCCCTTATAATTAACTTCCCTGCATTCCCTGTAACACAAAGACCCAGTTTTCCTATTAAAAAAAATAGAAGAGCCATAATTAGCTTAGTCTTATACTAAGTTCCTCCCCACTTGGGGAGCTTCTTTTTCTCTTCTGCTTTTCAATAAACTTTTCTACTTTCCCATTCTGTGTCTGAGCATCTTATGACTCAATGTTTTTATTCTTGAAAACATTGAAGAACCTGGGAATCGCGAATGAGCGCAGAGACCCACTGCCACTGCTGCTTCTTCACCTGCATCAGATTCAAGATGGTTGGTGCTAGAAACGTCTAATGAGGCAGAGCAGTAACCATCAGAAAGGAAGCAACAACTCCAGAATTCCTCCCAGGATGATTTCGGGGAGGCTCAGGAAGCTCCAGACATCCCGCAGAGTTCCTGACTGCACTGCATTGATGTGAAGAAGACTCTCGTCTTCCAACTCCACTCTGCAGGCTCCACAAGACCAGGTTCTTGTTGTGGGACCCAGGACCAGTTCACATCCCCCGGGAGAGGGACAGCGCTAATGTCCCTGACTCACAGTCATTAACCAGTGAACCAGTTTGGAACAAATTCTTCTCAATGTCTCCTGTTGCCAAAGACAAAAGGAATCTGGACTTGACAATGAGACTTTCTATGCAGTAGAAGAAGGGGACTCTTACCATGGGGAGAGTGACCAAACTTGGGGTCTGCAGCTTCACAAAGATCAGTCGGAGAGGGGAAGTCTAGAGGGAACTAAGGCAGGCAGGTGGACCAGGGAGGGCCCGTGGCAAATGGAATTTCTGAGAAGTGATAAACCCAATAGTCCCGAAGCTGCAAGAATTAAGGTCTAGGCCTGAGAAGATCTTCCTGGTGCCAGTAACAGACACTGAGAAGGCTGGATGCCCCCTTTAAGCCGAAGCGCCAAAAGGTCAGGAAAGAAATTCAAAGAAGACCATCCACTGCTCCCAACACTACCCCCCTTGACAACCACCTTAGCAACGGACTCTTACCAAGGCAGATGCCCCACGTGAGGGCAGCTTGGGATAAACTCTATAAAAGCCACCTTGAACAAAGGAAGCACGTGTGTGTGCTGCCCGAGCCCGGTGCTGCTTGCCGCCACGTGGCCAAGCACATGTGGGCCTGAGCACATGTGTCACCCTCAACTCCTCCTCTGAGATGTGTACCTTCATGCTTTTATATATCATGCCAGATGTGTGTACTGGGGCTCTCTGCCTTTAGAGAAGCTTGTTTTCTCTCTCTTGAGAGCTTTACTCTCTCACTTTCCCTCCTTCCCTTTACTCAGAACCTTCAAATAAAATTGGTTTTTATTCACTGCTCCTCTTCCTCCTGAAATTCTTCTTCTGAGAGGTAAAAGACAAGAAACTGTAAGCCAGGTAAGGCTTAGTTTTCCTAGACAGTCCTGAGGCAACGGACATAAGCCACTCAAGGGAGACCCACTGACTTCAGAACCAGCTATGTGGCCATCAGGGGAATGAGGGGGTCAGAGGTCAGAGGTCAGCCAACTTCTCAGCAACTCTCACGTGAAGTTCAGCAGTCAAAGTCCAATTCTTTTTCTTTACCTACAATGAGCCTTTTCCTAAAACTTGCCTGGCTCCAGCTTTGACTCAGCTTTTTCCTCTGGGTCAACTCCTCTTTTTATTCTCCTGAGCTGCGTGGGCAACAGGGACTCCTGTGAGTGGTCAGGCTGTCCTCACGTGGCCCTTCCCCCCTGGGCCACAGGCTTGTGTCCCTCACAGCCTTTTCCCCTTCTCACATGTTCACTCTCTTCTTCCTCATCATCTCTGGGTGACCCTGTCACCTGGCTTCTGTCTTCACCCACTGAGTTCTCACTGTCAGTGTCTGGCTGGCCCCTCCATCCTCCCATAGCTGGTTGTTGTTGTGCCACAGAACCCATTCACTTCCTCTACGGACTCCAGCATTGATGAGTCCTGTCTGCTAGTGTAGAAGAGGTTAATTGGGCAATTCCCTGCCCTAAAATCCCCTTATTCCCACCTCCCACACTGAGGCATGGAGAGCAGATCCTATTTTCCTGCCACTTTCTGCTTTTTTAAGTAGACCAGACTGTGCGTGCACAGAGACACACCCACACAGAGAAACGCACTCACATCTACACATAGGACTCACATTGGGCACTCACACATGCTCACATACATTGTCACAGAGACACAAACACACAACACACAGACACTCATAGAGACATACACATAGGACTCACACATGGGCACTCACAATCTCACATACATTGTCACAGAGAGCACAAACACACACACAAGACACACAGACACACTCATAGAGACATACACATAGGGACTCACACATGGGCATTCACACATGCTCAAATACATACTCACACAATCACATAAACACACAGACACTCACTCACAGGCACACATGATCACACACAAACAGACATTCACTCAAAGACACAAATAATCACACATACAAACATACACATAGGACACACACAATAACACAGACATCACTTGTCACTTGTCACTTGTCTTCCTGTTATTCATTGATTTGCTTGAGCGGGCACCAGTAACATCTCCATACATCTTATCCAGTGCTAGTGTAGCCCAAGGTCTTCTGCTTGCTCCAGGAACACAAAGAGCCTCAAACCAGTCCTTTAGGTCATGGGAATGAGGTTTATAATTGTTACTGGTTTTTGGCATATCAAATATGACATGGGTAGCTTGCCAGGCTCTGCCGTGTGGGTGGGATACTCTCAGTAGTAGGCTCTCATCTCGTGCATTTACTGATGAACCAATGGGGAGAGATTGGCTTTTCTCTTGGGTGGAGCTCTGATGAGCTGTGGAGTCTGGATGTTGAAAATGGCTGCCCCTCATCATGTGGGGGTTCCTCTGGCTTCTTGCGAGGCTCTATAGGGAATGGCAGGCCAGGGCTAAAAACCCACCTTCTCTCCCTGGTGCCTCATGATCAGCTGAGCACAGGGAGAGCCGGTAGCAGCTCTGCCCCGTGTATCTGAGTCTCTGGATCAGGCCTACCTGGGCTTGAAATAGGTTTTGCTGTAGGGTGGGACTCTGACAAGCAGGGCTTGAGGTCAGCTTTTCTTTTTGGGTGGAGCGCTGATGAGCACTGGAGAGTCAAGAGTCCCACCCTACAGCGAAGCCTCTTTCAAGCCCAGGTATGTCTGATCCAGAGACTCAGATATACGGTCAGAGCTGTTATCAGTGCTCCCTGTGCTCAGCTAATCATGAGGCACCTGGGAGGGAAGGTGGGTTCCAGCCCTGGACTGCCATCCCAATAGAGTCTTGCAAGAAGCCAGAGGAACCCCCACACCATGAGGACAGTTATTTTCAACATCTGGACTCCACAGCTTGTCAGAGCTCCACCCAACACAGACATACATATATAAAAATATACATAGATGCTCACAGAGAGACACACATAGGCATACACACAGAATACACTTACACAGGGACACTCACATACACTCACAAACACACACATATGCAAACATGCACATAGAACATACAGAAATGTACACATCATGCTCACACACAGATTTATACACACAGACATTTATACACAGACATACATGCTCACACAGACACACAATCACACATAGACACACACAAAGTAATTCCTGTCTTCCCACTGTGATGTGCACACAATGATTTTAATTCATTACTCTTAGCCCAAAGGGCCTCAGTCAGAGCAAGATGAATTTTTCAGTTCATTTGTATTTTTTGTTTGGGCTACAGGGTCTTGTCACCAAGACAATTTGTTTTGTCATAGCAGACTTGCAGAGAGTGCAAATTCACTTTCAAAATGAAAGAATTGAGTATAGATTATCTGAGTAAATCATACCTACAAATGCTCTTTGCTTTGGTGTTTAATGTCACCTTTCATGAGAAGTTGCATTTAATCTTGATGAATTGATCCTCTTATCAATAGATAGTATCCTTTTAAAATAGTGCTAGACTCCTATTCCTAAAGTTGGCCTCGGAGCTAGAGAGACAGTAATCAGGTACGGTGCTTTCCTTGCAAACAGTTGATGGAGGTTTGATCCCTGGAACTGTGTATGGTCCCCTGACCTAGGCCAGGAGCACTCAGGGATCACTTCTGATCTCTGAGTGCAGAACCAGGAGTAAGCTTTTAATAGTCAGTGTGGCCCAATAACTCCCCACACACACAAAAAATTAAAATAATAGAAAGTTGACTTAATTTGGTATTTATAAAACATAACAACATTATTAGACTTTGTGTCTGCTTATATATATATACACTATTCATTAATATATGCATATGCATATTTATATACACCAGGGCACATCCAGAGTGCTGTGGACAGGACCCAGAGTCTTACACTGGCTCTACCATTTGAGCCACATCCCTAGTGCATAATATAGTTTTCAAACTTTTTTAAAACCAGTTGGAATGTGTTTCTTGTAAACAACATATAATTGTGTCTTTTATCTTTTAATCCATTTGACAATTGTTTTTTTCTACTGGAACATTTAGTCCATTTGCATTAATGAAATTATTGATATGGTTGGGTTTATCCTTCATCTTGGTATTTGCTTTAATCTGTCTGTAATTTGTTCGTAAATAGAATTCTAGAAAGTGTTCCCTCTTCTTAAGGGTCTCTGTAAATCACCATATTCATTACCAGGAAATGGTGGAATCTGTAAAGCCCTCCAACGGGAACTCTGTTTGGGGAAAGAGCCCCCAGGGACGAAGCAGATCTGCAGTTAAATTAACCCCTTCCCATGTGTGCTGGAACACTGTGTGGCTGAAATCCAAACATGAACATTTTGGTAATTGTTAAAAAAAGAAATTAAAAAAATTTAAAAAATAAATAATGACCCTTCCCTGACCAATGTTCTCAGAAACCATGGCATTCACTCCATCCTCTTGGTATAGGGCTTTTTGGGGGGGGGGGGGTGGTGGGAAGAGAATAGAAATCCTTCATTAGAGCCACAGCCTTCCCCCCTTCACCCCGCCCACTCACCACCACTCCCCCAGGGCAAATCCAGATGAGTGAAAAGTGTCTACCCCATAGGGCCTATCCCTTCCTCCATCCTTTTGAAAAAGGAAGCCTCAGTTTCCCTTTGCTAGCTACTGTGAGCAGCCCCATGTTTGATTGTTCCCATCCTACATTTCTGACTTCTTGGAAATTCCTTGGGTTCTTTCTGATAAACAGGCAGTTAACAATTATCCAACATAAAATTCTTCCCAGAGTTAAGGCTCATCTGGAGACTAAAATAATGGGCAATACCTAAGACAAACAGCCAGACAAGGATCTCTTTGATCCTTGCATTCACTCTAACATTCTTCTTAAGTCATAAGAAATACAAAAAATGCAACTTTCATTTAGAAGAGCCTATATAAAAAAGCTATCTTTAACTTCCTGAGTTGTCTGTAATTAAAAAAAAAATCCAGTTTTCCTATAAACCCCCACAAAATGAACCATCCTTAACTTAGTCGTACATTAAGTTCCTCCCCACAGGTGACTTTCTTCCCTTTCTCTCTCTACTCTCCCAATACTTTTCTGCTTTCCAATTCTGAGCCTGAACATTTTTATTACTCAATACTTTCATTCTTGAAAACCTGGGACTTGTGGAGACCCTCCTTCACTATTCCTACAATACTTACCTACAACTTCAGACAAAAAATTAAACTGTATTGTATCCATCTTCTGTGCACAGACGCAGACAAGGAGCAAAAAAATAGGACTCTGGTGTAGACCCCCCCCAGGTTTCTGAAAATCCTTACCCAAAGGACCCCCACCTTTCTTTGTTTTGCACGGGGAGTTCATATCCAGCTCTGTGGGCAGGGCAGGATCATCTCTTTTGGTGGTGCTTGGGACATTCTGATGCTGAGGATTAAACAGGGGTTGGCCACATGCAAAGCATCAACTTTAACGCCATTATCTCTCAGCCTGTATGCCCCACCAGCCTTCCTGGGCTTAGGCCCCTACAAAAGTGGAATGAAATTATTGATATGGTTGGGTTTGTCTTTCAGTTTCCTCATAGAGCTAAGGTTGCTTTCTCTTCCCAAAAGAAAACAGGCTAGACACTCCGGAGAGGCCTCATTCTGCCCTGCCTTTTTCTCCAGCAGAGCAGCGCACCAGGATCCACTCGCGCCGGGGTCAGTCCGTTCTTCCCCAGAGAACTGGGCTTTCCTTTAGGGCATGGACAGAGGCTGTGGGTGCTCCAATGCAACTATGCTCACAGGACAGTTTTCTTGGTGCAGCTGGGACATTGCCAAGCAGGGAAAGCTTTGATGGGAAAGATTTCTCTCTGGAACTTCAAGAATCTGGCATTCACCACTGAGAAATGTCTGTGCACAGGCTAAGTACTAGAGGGATTTGCTTGAAAACTACCCAACAATCACACCTGCCCCTCACAAGGGGAAAGCCTGCTTGTCAGGTTTACCATGTTGGGGACTTTGTATGTGTATGGTGGTTGAGGGCCAGGCTTGGGCTCTCTGGAGTAGATGGCTCCAGAGAAACACACACATCAAGAAAATCTGTTGGTGTACAAATGCCAGCCCATTTCCTTGAACAACAAGAAGGTTTTTTGTTAGCTTCTTTAGACACAAGAGCACAGAGAAGAAGAAGGCATGGCTCTAGGGCATAATAACCAGCTTCTGTTGCTAGGGTGTTTCAATGTTTAATAGAAACTTTCTACATGGCGATGGTTTGATATGGTTTAATAGAGATTTCTGCATAGAGAGCTCATTTTGGCACAGACAATTCCCGTCTCTGGAAGCTTAATTCAGCTCATCTAAAAAAGCTTTTGCACTGGCTATATTTTCTTGCTAGCTACGTTGAGGACAGAGATGTATTTTTTTCTCTCTTCCCCCACGACTTTCCCTTTTCCCTTTGTTGTTTCAATGGTCTCTCTCTCTCACTCTCTTTTTCTCTCTCTCTCTCTCTCACATACACACACACTCACATTAATGAACAAACACATCTCAGGTGGTGTGACTATGGATTGACTCTTGTCTCTGGCTGCAGAAAATTAGAAGTAAGAAGAAATGAAAGTGGTGGTATTTGTGTAGACCTATTGAGAGGGAAGACTCCTAAGCAGGAGAGGTGGTAGAGTAGTTGCCAGTGAGGTGGGGCTACCGCCAACACTTTTACATTTTGTTTGGGGGGCCATAACTGGTGATGTTCAGGACTTACTCCTACCTTTGGAGTTATTCCTGGCTGTGATGGACAACCATATGGGATCACTTGATCACTTGAATCCTGTTATTCATCGATTTGCTACGAAGCGGCACCAGTCATTGGACCCTATCACGTGCCAATGTAGCCAAATGGCATCTGGTTGATTCAGGAATATGAAGAGCCCTCAAACCGTTCCTTCAGGGTCTTGACAAAGAAGTCTGACCATCTTGTAGGTGGGCGGCCACATGATCTTTGACATCCCGTGGGAATCCAATACCATATGGGATACCGGGAATCAAACCCAGGTCGGCCGTGGTGTAAAACAAATGTCTTACCCGCTGTGCTACTGTTCTGGCCCCATGCACATTTTTTCTTTTATTATTATTATAAATTTAAAATGTATCAAATAACCATGAATTACAAAGTTGCAAATTTATTTATATTGCGTTTTAGGCATATAATGTTCCAGCACGAATTCCTCTCCAACACAAATACTTCCTTGCCATGTCCACTTCCCCTCCACCAACATCTCTTTTACTTCTTGCCACCCAGACTGCCTCGATGGCAGGCACTTTTGACTTTTCCTTTTTCTTATCCCCCCCTCGTCCCCCCACAACTACCCTTTTATACCTTTATAACCAGGGAGGTGGGCAGGCATGTTCGTAACTTCTTGGCAGGAAGGTGAACATAGCAGGTAGCTCTCCCCTGGGCCCTTTATCTGGCCTGGTCTGTGATGTTTGTATCGTTTCTATTCTCAGGGAAAATAAAATTCTTCCCCACCCCCACCTCTCTGAGTCTTTCGCTCATCCCTGGTCATTCCCTGTATGGTCCCTGTATCAGTAATATTCCCTGAATTGATGGGAATCTCTGACCCCAAACTCAGCATGGCACATATTCAGGGTGTGAGGCTCATAGGGGGCCACTGTGATGCTCATAAATGTGCTCCCCCAGGGGTCTCAGAAAACACACTGTGCTCTGGGGTCTCCAGAGAGCACAGCTGCAGGGACTGCTCTCTGCAAGTGGGGCCACAGCAAGGATCAAAACCATGAACTTGTGTTTGTAAGGCAGGTGCTTTTGCCGCCGAGTTATCCAAGTTATTTTCTTAAGCCATAAGCGAGGCGAAACAGAGATCATGTCATGGGTATTGAGATTACTAACCACTTGTTTAGATTCCATTTTGACTTCTCATTCGGCTCTTTTATTCCCTCAATGTGAAAGGGGAAGTCGTTTTTAAAGATTCAATTACTTCTTAGTGTGGAAAAATATCCCCTTTGCAGAGTATGTGCAGGGTGTGGGTTTTGCTTTTGTCCAAACTGAGAAGCAATTCAGTATTTAATGTCTCTTGGCAAATAACACACAAAAACAGCTGGTGTCCTCACAATCCATTATTTCCAGCTTTCTCTTATTATTTGTCCAAATTTCTTTTTGGGGAGGAGGAGAAGGCACATCTGGCCTTTTTTTTAAGGCTTTTTCCTTGCCCTGAACTCAGGATCACTCCTGGCTGTCTCCAGGGATCAAACCTGGGTCAACCACATGTAAGGCAAGTGCCCTCCCTGTTTACCATCACTCCAGCCCCTGCCCAGATTTTTTGACCTTCCAAATGCATCTCAGATGTGGGCATTGTTTGAATGCGTGACCTTGGACCCAGCCTTCTCAGGCCTAAATCGGAGTATGATGTATCTATCTCACAACCATCTGAGTCTTTGTCCCAGAGGGTCCATCTGCTTCCTACAGCCTAGATCATGGTGAACTGATGGACAAGCCCTGTGGGGGTAGCGGCAATTTCCTCCCGATTGTAGGAGCCTTCGGAGTGGAGGGTTCCATCTGTATTATGAGCCAGTATGCCCACAGTAGAAATGAGAGGCTCCTCTAGGTGCTCAGCCATGCTGGAGAAAGACTAACCAGACATGCCATTCTGGTGGACAGAAGTTAAGCTTCTTCATTTGAGAGCTGCAAGTAGAACCAAATAGGCTGGAAGAAACGGAACTTGTGAGAGAAGCTGTTACAAGTGCAATGATGATGTGGGGAGCGTGTGAAGCCTGGGGCACCCAGAAACCAGGCAAAGACTGCCTGGATGGGAATCTTTGCCCTGATCCTGAGTGCCACGGGTGCCTCATGGGTAGCCAAAGGCAACAAACAAGGATGAAAATGGGGCCCGTTGATTCCACTTGTTGACAATGAAGGGGACAGAGGAGCGAGTTCTGCCCTTCCCCAGTACATGGGAAGAAAGACGATGTTGGGATGAGCCGCAGGTGGTGGTCTAGAACGTAAGCTTGTGACAGACAGGTCCGAGGTGCTTCAGAGATCAGCACACATTTTCAGCCTTTGACATATGGGAAATGTTCTTCACAGAGAGCTGTGTTCACTGAGTGCAGCCCAGCAACCTGATAAGGAACAAAGGCCCATATCCTCCCCCCACCCCTGACCCTCCCCCACCACTCAGCAAAGGGGCTGTGGCTGTGAGGAGACTCAGAATAACCAGCAATCCAGGCAGTTCCTGGAGCAGACCTGACAATGACCCCCAGGCCTCTGGGCATTGCTGATCTCCAGTGAACAATAACATGCTGGCCCATGGACAGATCTCAGCCTGAAATGGGCTTGTCAGAGGCATCTGGACTCAGGGTGAAAGGAAATCAATGTCGAGAACTCTGCAGGATGCTAAACCAGAGAGGGAGGGAACGGTTTATTCTCCCTACTTTCATCCAAGACAGAACAGGGATGGGTCTGGTGCTCCTTGGAGCAACGCAAGCCTCCCCATGGATCATGCCATCTGCCTTCTGACAGGGTGGGAGAGCTCCACGCTGCTCTGCTGCACCAAGAACCTGGCAACTTGGGGAGGGAAGCCCCCACAATCCTCACTCACATTTATAAAGCCCCCGTTTCTTTGCAGAGAATACATAGGAACACTCTAGCCTTTGCAACATGACCTGGGGAGCTGGACCTGGTTGAAGCCACAGGTGGAAGAATGGACAGACTACGTGGGTTTCCCAGGGGCCCTGACCCTCTGTGCAGAGGGGCTCTGTAAGGGCAATGAACTAAGCCTCTTCTGGCTTTTTCTAGAAACAGTGTTCAATATTTTCCCTTCACTCTCCTCTCTTCACATGGCCACTGTTTATAGCTGGAAAGAGAGTTTCCAGGGTAGGAGCTGGGGTTCCCCACACGGCTTTTTATTTTATTTAGTTTTTTGTTTGGGGTACGTCCCTGTGGAGCCTCAGGGCTTATTCCTTGCTCTACATTCACTCAGGAATTACTCCTGGCAGAGCTCAAGGGACCATATGGGATGCTACAAATTGAACACTGAGTTGGCCGCATGTAAGGCAAACACCTTACCCTCTGTACTACAACACCAGCCCACATGGCTTTTTTGGGGCCTATGGCTTTTGGGGGGCCTATGGGTGTGGCCCTAGAGCAGTAGCAGTTGCTTTGGGCACACATTGAACAGTGAGGAGGGGGCATCGGTGCGATCTCATTGCCTGGGAAGGAGTGCCCAACAGGGGGACAGTGATGGAGCCCAGTGCTCGCTGCCATCTGTGTATTCTGGTAGTACAGCTGACTCAGTGCGTCCTCATGTAGAGTGAGTTGGTGCCCATGCTGCCCACATGCCACCTGGCCTACAGCATCAGCTGTGGATATCAACCCACTGCAGCATCAGGGGCTATTGGGAACTAGGGGTGAGCCAGGCTGACTGCAGCTAGAGATTCTTGGCTTTTTTCTCGACCAATAGAAGCAGAAGCTCCAAAGGCAGGGCATTATCGGATCTAGGGACAGTTGTCCTGCAGGGAATGAAAATGTCTGATCCCTGCACCTTGGGAATCCTCCCCTAATAAAAATTGTGTGGAAAGGGCCAGAGAGAGAGTGCAGTGGGTAGGGCTGAAAAGGACTGGAGAGAGAGAGTGCAGTGTGGGGTGGACACTTGCCTTGCACAAGACTGATGTAGGCTCCATCTGCAGGATCCCATATGGTCCCCCAAGCACCTCTAGGAGTGATCCCTGAGTGCAGAGCCAGGAGGAAGTCCTCTGCACTCCTGGGGAACACAGAACTAAGAGCCAGTATCCCAAGGCAGTTTTCTCTTACGTGCAAGTTCAGTTTTTCTTATTTGTTCTTTTTGTGTATATATGTATATATATATTTATATATATTATATATATATATATATATTTATATCACTTGTATCACTTGTCTTCCCGTTCATCATCGTGGGGGGGGGGCACCAAAAAAATCAACGATCTGTCACATGCTAGTGTAGCCCAAGGCCATCTACTTGCTCCAGGAACCTAAAGAGCCTCAATCCATCCCATCAGGTCATAGGAATGAGGTCTATAATTGTTACTGGTATTTGGCCTATCAAATACGACACGGGTAGCTTGCCAGGCTCTGCCTTGTGGGTGGAATATATATATATATGAGTCAAGGAGGCAAAAAAAATCAACATCTGCTCCCCAAGGAAAGCATAAGGAATTTCCTGTTTTTTGCCACACATTTCCATGGTTTAAAAGCTCTTTCATGGTGTTGATTTTCTTATTGTAATTTAGGTAGTTACAACAGGGTTAAAGTTGATGCTATCGAAGCAAAAAATATCACTGCACTCCACCACCGCCAAGGCGCCATGACCCTCCACTTGCCTTGCATGTGGTTGCATGATCTGGGTTCAATTCCTAGAACCTCGTATGGTTCCTTGAGCCCCACCAGGAGTGATCCTTGAAAGCAGAATACAGGGCAAAGCCCAATCAGCGCCAGGTATGGCCCCCAAACCAATACAATAAAATTCAACAATGACTTCATCTTTCAGTCTGGATGCTCGGGTTCTGGTTACTCTGAGTGTTTCTGACTCACAGCAGGCACAAAGCTCAGGGAGGAGGTAGTCATGGGGTGATCACACCCACTTAACGGGTTCTGTCCCCTCTCCTGCTGTGATTGTCTCTCTCAGACTGCAGCTACTGCCCCAACTTCCCAGAGCAGCCCAGACCCTGCAGAGAAGAACAGAAAGGAAAGTCCAGATGAGCCGCCTCCTGCAGACCAGTCAGGTGGCAGCGTGCCTTGATCTGTGGTAATGGAAGGAAGAATGTGGCAATGGCAGGACACTGCGCCTTTCACCCATGAGGAGGTGCCTGATCCCAGGGGCTCTGGATCTTCGCTCTGGACTTGGGCTCAGCTGGCTGAAAGAACTGCAGCCCAGTGGGTGTTGTTCTGGGAAGTCTCAGGGACAAGCCTCCAGTCCACTTCTGGGAAGGGTGGTCCCAAGAGTCAACTTATATCCATGGGGCTAGAATTAGTATTGGTGCCAGCTGGGGAGCAAATGGCAATGGAAGAAGCAACAGAAGAGTGGTTGGATGTAACTTGGCATATCTGATGGAATAAGACAATGTGGATTTCTCTGCTGAATGGAGAGTGGAAGGCGTGGAGACAGAGACACTGGAACTACCAGACAGGGGCAGAGAAAGGGAGAAAAAAGGTAATCAGGAAACAGTCTTTAGATCTCTCTTATATCAGAGGTTCCTGGCTGAGTTAGAGCCAGGATGAGGTGGACAAATGGAAACTTTCTAGAACGATAGAGCAATTTCTGTATTTTTGGGAGGTTTGCAGTGACACGAATCTCCAAAGATTTATACAATTTTCAACATTCATTGAACTAAATAGAGTTGTTATATTTTCATATTTAAATTAATTTCTTACAGTAATCATAAAATTATCTATCAGGAATCCTATTGACAAGATGTCTGCAGGGTTCAGGGTGGTTCAAAATGCTCATGTTAAGTAGCACGGTGTGCATGACGAGGTGGTGGCGGTCAGGGGGGGGGGGGGGGGGGGGAGGGGGGGGGGGGGGGGGGGGGGGGAAAATGTCATGTTTCTAAGTGAAATGATACGGTGTTTCCATTTCCCAAGTGTGATTCTAAAATAATGCAATTAGCCACTGGAAGGTCACATCAATAATGGCTTTTATTGGTGTAAATTAGATGGAGCCAGTTGGTGCAGGCACTGGGTAGAATCAATGTGAACTCAGCATTTGTGATCAATAATAGTGATTAGAATGGGAGAGGACATTATTCACCATTTCTACAAGCAAGGTCTTTAATGAGCGTTATTTCATCCTCATTATGAGCCTTACAAGTCACAATATTTTGTCTTGATTTTCCCCACACGTAGCCTGGAGTTGAAACTGGCTGTAGAGATTACATGAGAAAAAGAGCAGATGGTGAGTTCAGGTCTTGGTCCAGTGCCTGTGTCTACCCACAATGCCACATGAAATCCAAAGCTCCTGAAATTTAATTTTAAACATAACTGAGTTGGGAAGGGATCCATGATATTAAAAGAAACCAAGTGGGTAGCATTTGGGGGCACAGCAAGAACCTCGTAAGAGTTTGAACCACATCATCTGTTGCATGAGCTCCCGAACTTGCTGGCCCAGGCTACATGGGGACAAGATGGCATGTCCTCACCCAGTGACTTTCCTCCAGGGGGTGGACATATAAATATTCAAGAGGCAGATTGCTGCTATCAAGAAACAAGAAAAAAAAATCTGCCGATTTCTGTCTTCAGATCTATAGCTTCAGATCATGGACGTGGCTGGCAAATGATGTTCTCAACGAAAACAGTGGTCACAGAAGGTACTGGACACCGGACTACAGGATGAAAAGGAAAAGCAGGGGCCAGACTAGGAAGAATGAAGTGAGTGCTAGGAGGCAGGGAAGCATCTGGTGGTGTCAGGAAGTCCTCTTCCAGACCATGGCCCCAAATGTTGGCACTGCCTTGGAGGCATCCAGTTCTGTCCATCAGGGCAATGCACAGCTCCCTAGGAAAGTCAGGAAAAGGAGTGGAGGGCCCATGTTTTAGAAGAGGAGGCTATTCTGAGCATAGACAGACAGAGTGTCAAGCCAATGAGAGTGCCAGAGTGGAGCAGAAGCCCTGCCCACCAAATCTAGGGAAGGAATAATGACTCTGTGACAGGAAACTGAGTCACATGGCAACACACACCTGATCTATGGATGGATCCGGGGTGGGGGACATGTGCAGATGGTGTGGGCAAGTCAGGAGGGTGGGATTGAGTGGTTTGAACCCTTCTTTTGAGGCAGTGAATAAAGGTGGTCAGGTTCGAGGCTGTGTGCTACCTCAAATGCAGGTTGAATCCCATGGGAACAAATTGAATTTAATCAAAGACTATTGGTTTCAAGAAGGGTCCAGGAAATGCTCTATAGTGTTCATCCAAGTCTGGTCAGGGAGCAGAATATACCATATGGCGTGGAAGACGGATGTAAAGTCGGGCTCAGTTATTCTTCAGTTTCAGTCATTGAACTGAAGATTGATGCATACGTATATGTGGCAGGTACACAAGGTAGAACAAAACAGTGCAAAATACATGAAGGACAGATGTCTTGAAGCTCTCATCTCCCCAAGACTCACTGAGTATTTTAGCCCATTCAGGCCTAGGAAAGAGGAGTTTGGGGAGCTGCTGGGATTCCCAACAATAGCAGGAAATGAGCTCCTAGCTTCTACCTCCAATGCTGGCAGGAATGGATGAAAACTCACGAGCCCAGCACAGTTCACTGTATCACTGTATCACTGTCTTCCCGTTCATCATCGATTTGCTCAAGCGGGCACCAGTAACATCTCCATATGTCCTGTCTCATGCAAGTAGAGCCCAAGGGCACCTGCTTGCTCCAGGAACATAAAGAGCCTCAAACCATTCCATCAGGTCATGGGAATGAGGTCTATAATTGTTACTGGCAGAGCCTGGCAAGCTACCCGTGTCACATTTGATATCCCAAATACCCAGCACAGTTACAAAAGTTTTTTTAATAGTTATCAATAAAAGAACAAGCTCCACCACTACAACTCAAGATAATAGGATTCCCCAGACCTCCTAGCTCTTGGTCAGAACTCTGACCATTCACTTGGGGCCCAAGTCACCCATCAGAGTGGATGCTGTACCTCAAGTCAGTCCCTTATATATCCAAAAGCAATAATCCTTTCTTCAGGGAGGGCAAGTCAACAAAGATCAAGGAATCAGCTTCTAGGTGCAGATGTAGGGTGATGCCACATTTGTTTCACTTGTTATTTGTCTTGTCTTCCCATTGTTCATCAATTTGCTAGAGCAGATGCCAGTAATGCCTCCATTTGTCCCTGTCACATGCTGGTGTAGCCCAAGAGCATCTGCTCTCTCCAGGAACATGAAGAGCCTCAAACCATTCATTCAGGTCATGGGAATGAGGTATATTACTTTTACTGTTTTTGGCATATCAAATATGACACGGCAGCTTGCCAGGCTCGGCCATGTGGGTAGGATACTCTTGGTTGTAGGTAGGCTCTCAGTTCTTACATTTACTGATGTGCTGCAAGGCTGCTTCACTGCGGTAGCAGCTCTGCCCCATGTATCTGTGTTTCTGGTTCATGGTTGACAGCCAGGAGAAGTTCGTGAGTGGGTCCACCTGGACAGGACAGAGGTGGGGAAAGGGACCTCAGTTCCATCTCCACAGAAGCCTGATGACTTTAGCCTGGGCTTGAAAATGGCTTTTCTCTATGGTGGGGCCCTGGCGAGCCAGGCTTGAGGTCAGCTTCTCTCTTGGGTGGAGCTCTGATAGCTGTGGAGTTCGGATATTGAAAATGGCTGGCATCATAATGCAGGTCTTCCTCTGGCTTATTCTGAGGCTCTATTGGGGTGGAGGGCCAGGACCAGAACCCGCCCTCCCTCCTGGATGCCTCATGATCAGCTGAACACAGGGAAAGTCGGTAGCAGCTCTGCGCCATATATCTGTGTCTCTGGTTCGCGGCTGACAGTCCATGAACAATTTTTTGGGCAGATCCACTGGGCCTGCCACCCCAATAAAGTCTCAGAAGAAGCCAGAGAAAGCCCGCACCATGATGGCAGCCATTTTCAATGTCCGTACTCCACAGATCGTCAGAGCCCCACCCTAGAGAGAAGCCTATTTCAAGCCCAGGTATGCAGGTCTCAGCAGCTAATGTCACCAGGCTTCTGTGAATCTGGGCTGGGGTCCCTTTCCCCCAACTCTGTCCTGTCCAGGAGGCCTGGCGGGCCTGCCCATGAGTTGCTTCCAAGTTGTTGGCCATAAACCAGAGTCAGAGATACACGGGGCAGAGCTTCTACTGGCTCTCCCTGTGCTCAGCTGATCATGGGGTGGGCTCTGGCCCTGGCCCAACACCCCAGTAGAGTATCCAAAGAAGCCAGAGGAGGCCCCTCACCATGATGGCAGCCATTTTCCGGACATTTGTTTCAGGTCTAAACAAATGATTATGCCAGGGAGTAGTCCATTCTGCTGAGATTATCTCTTATGTCAAAACACTGGGGAGAGAGAGAGAGAGAGAGAGAGAGAGAGAGAGAGAGAGAAGTGGTGGGGGGGGGCTTCAGAATGTACAGAAAGGGGAAGTTGGTGATGTAAAGAAAATCAGTTCATTTTCTAAAATCTCAGAGTAGCTCCAATGGAGAGTCCCCCTGTCTTTCACATTCAATACTTATTGCTTGGAACCAGGGAACATCAGAAGGAGGAAAACATACTTTGGTCAATTGCCAAATTGGTTAATCTATCAGGATGCAATTTTTACAGAACCAAAGGTCTCAGTATATCAAGACAAATTTGTTTATAATGGGTTTATCTCTAGATAAACCCAAGAGATGCTACTTGCTCTCCATGTGCCCAGCTGCTCATGAGGCACCCGGGAGGCATGGCAGGTTCTAGCCCTGGCCTGCCACCCCAGAAGAGCCTCACAACAAGCCAGACAACCCCCCTACTTCATGGGGCCCGCCATTTTCCACATCCGGACTTCCCTCTCATCACAACTCCACCCAGCAGACCAGACTATCACAGCCAAGATCATCGACACTCACCCTGTAGCAGTTTTTTTTTCAATCCGACCCAGGTATGCTGAACCAGAGACTCTCAGACATGGGGCAGATCTGCTACTTGCTCTCCCTGTGCCCAGCCACTCATGAGGCACCCGGGAGGCATGGCGGGTTCTAGCCCTGGCATGCCACCCCAGCAGAGCCTCACAACAAGCCAGACGACTCCCCTACTCCATGGGGCCTGCCATTTTCCACATCCGGAATTCCCTCTCGTCACATCTCCACCCAGCAGACCAGACTATCACAGCCCGCTCGCCACGGCCGTTAGCGGCCGCGCGGTTCTTCAATAAATGCTTTATTTACAGGTGACTACAGCACGATGCCACCCACACGGCAAGCCTGGCAAGCTGCTCGTGTAGTATTTGATATGCCAAATACCAGTAACATTTATATTAGGTCATTCCCATGTCCTAATATAATGGTTTGAGGCTCTTTATGTTCCTGGAGCAAGCGGTTGCCTTTGGGTTCTCCTAGCATGAGACAGGACATATGGAGATATTATTGGTGCCCGCTCTAGCAAATAGATGATTAATGGGAAGATAGTGATAGTGATTATCTCCAGAGATATTTCTCCAGAGACAGAGAGACTCACAGGACCCTTGCACCAGGAACTTTCCACGTTGGCGCTGGCTTTCTGGAGATCAGGTTCCTGCTTTATGTTCACTCTGCCTTTCTCCTCATTCTGTCTTAACTCTTGGTGCCCAACAGGGAACTGCTTAGTGGTTGGAGAAATGTATTCCATCACCAGGAGGACAGAAGAAGAAGGAATGGGGACAAAATGGGATCTAAGCCATAAATCTCAGGTTGTGATCTGAATCTGAACTCAGAAGTGGCAATTCCTAGGACTCTTCCCAAATCCCACTCCCACGACCTTACAGCAGGGATGCACTTGCCTGGCATAAAGGAGGCATGTTCAAGTCTGAAAACACCTAATGAATCCAGAAAAACACATTAACATACCAACCATGGGAATGCCCCAGGGACAGCAGTCGGATGGCCCACATTTGAACAAACCAATTACCAGCCCTCTGAGCAGACTCTAAGGCAGGCTAAAACCCCAGTCAGCATTCTTAGAACTGATCCCTTGAGTGAACAACAATTTTTTCTTAACATCAGAAAGTCTCTAATTTGAATGAAAATAACAGAAAATATGGAAATGAAAGAAAGCAGAAACAAAACAGAAACAAGAGATATTTGTATTTGTTTGGGGATCCGATTCTCAGCAGTGCTTTGAGCTTACTCTTTGCTCAGGGATCTGAACTCAGGGATCAATCCTGGTCATACTTGAGGGACCATATGCAGTGCTGGGGAGGGAACTCAGATCAATCACAGCAAGGTGTCTCACATGCTGTAATATGTCTCCAGACCCTTAAATAAAAGCTTTTAAGTGGTTATTATTATACTATGCTCAGGCAGATAAAGTTATTCCACCTGTAAAAGAGGAACAAAAAGGGAATAAGATAGAAAACAAAATAAAGGTTTTAAAAAAACATAACTATGTTTTTTTTTTAATGGAAGGGGTTGACTACCCAGAAATTACCTAGGAAAATTAAAACAAATTGTGACCCAATAGATGAGTAGGAAAAAGAAATGGAAGATTATATCACTGGGGGGTCTGAAGCAACAGAAATACTATGAGGAGAGATCAGAGAAAACAGAGGGAGAAATCATAAAGAAAGTAAGAAGGTTTCCTAGAGCTAAATGTCAGGTTTCCTAGAGCTAAATGTTCAGATTGCAAAAGCTACTGGATGCCTGACCGGCACAGTAGTCATGGCAAGGCCCACCTTGACTGTCCTTTTGAATACTGAAATACAAAGAAAATTCTAGAAACGTCTAGGGAGGCAGGAAAAGAAATTGCAGGCAATGAAGCAAAAGGATAATAATGTCATTGGACATTTCTGTAGCAACAATGAACACTTTACAATGGTGGAAAATTCCTTTAAATAGTAATAAGTAATAGTCTTCAGTCTAGAACTCTTGGGGACTCAAGAGTGACTGTAGAAGAAAGACTTCTTGTGCAAGAACTCAAAAGATTTTCCTAAAAATCTTTTAGGCAAATACTCGGATACTACAAGAGAATGCATGTTCACAAAATGAGAGGGGAAAAAGAAACAAAAGTGAAAGACATTGGGAGCAAATACTCTCGGGTAGGAGAAAGAGAGCAGAGAGGCTAGGCCCATAGCAGCACCGTCCTAGGAGACAATCAGCAGGCAACTTGGAAGTGGTGATGCAAAGACCAGCAAAACTGGAGCTTAGAGATGACTGTGATGGGCTGAAACCCCAAATCTGTGTTGAAATCTTAGGTTACCTTGATGGTGTGAAGAGGTGGAGTCTTAGGGTGAAAAGGTTCAAGGATGGATGGACAGAATAGGATTAATGGCCTCTTAAAAGGGACTCCAGGGGCCAGAGCAATAGTCCAGAGGGTAGGGCATTTGCCTTGCATGCGGCCGGCCTGTGCCAGCCCAGGTTCGATCCCTGGCATCCCATATGGTCCCCTGAGCACCGCCAGGAGTGATTCCTGAGTGCAGAGCCAGGAGAAACCCCTGAGCATTGCCGGGTGTGACCCAAAAAGGAAAAAAAAAGGGGGATTCCAAAGAGTTTTCTGGCCCTCTTTTTTTGCCGTGTGAGGGTGTAGTAAGGAGTCAGCCATCTGCAGCTTAGAAGGAGACCCCCCCACCCTACTGACACCCTGTTCTCCTACTTCAGTCTCCAGAACTCTGAGAAATGGCAGCTGTTTAAACATGATTCCATCTGTGGTATGGCAACTCAGAGGGACTAAAACAGTGATACAATAGCATGTGTATTTAAAAATGTGACAGAGACTGGGGAGATAGTTCAAAGGATGGGAATAGGTCCTGGGGTCACTGAGCACTGCTTGGGAGGACCCCTCTCCCCACCCCCCAAAGTGCAGTAAACCTTTCAGTGAGTTTAGGAGGTAGCTGGCAAAAGAACAATAGAAAGGTGTGTAAGGAAGACAAAACTCTAGGAGCTGGAGAGAGAAAGAAAGCATCCAGCCCTGTGCCTTCCTTTGGTGCAGGAGTAGCCAGCATGCGTGCTCTCAGTATCAATAGGACAAATACTCACAAATACAGAATTTCACCAAGAATTGTGCTAGAACAACGTGAGGACAAGTGGGGGGGGTGGGGCCTTGGCAGAGAAGCTCTAAGAGTTAAATCTTCAACCTCCACAGCTACGTGTCATTAAGTATTAATGCTTTAGGCTGATCATTTAAGAGAATACACGTGAGTGTGAGCTTGGGAAAAATCAAAAAGTCGGAAGAGACTGTAACTCAATGAGTTGAAAGTGAACAACTTTTGGGAAGAGCGTTGGAAAGAGACGAACATTGGGAAAGGCCATGAAGAACACAGGTACAGCTGGGTTTTTACCGATTTCAGCATAAAACTCTCAAAAAAGAGATTAACCCAAATCTTTAAAACCCCCAAGAGGAAGTTTAGGATAATTTCAAAGATACCACCCAGAATACACCAGCGGGACAGAATAAGAACATGAAGCAGTATTGTACTTCTAGACTAGAATGTCAGAGCATCACAACGCAAGGTGGTGAAGGCAGCCATCAGGGCAGGCCGACAGGTTCCTGCCACTGTCTCATGGCATAGCTCAGTGGGCGCGACCATTCCCGAGGCCCTGAGATGAAGGATGAAAACTTGGCTTCAGTATTCTCAGGCCATAATTACAGAAATCAATGCGTGTCTTATGATCCCCACTTCAGAAGCCAAAATATATGTAGTACCCACTGTTTTCCCTGATTGGAAAGCGAAAGATCTAATATTGCTAGGACCTCAGAAGAGTTCACAAAGTATGTGATAACTATGAAACGAATATTTTACCTTGGATCCTGAACCAATTTCATTTGGCCTTGTTTATTGTTCTGGAGGCAATTTAAAAGTTCTTGAAAACAGCATTTTTCTGTGCTTTCTTTATTCAGTCCCTCTAATGTTAAGAAATGAGTGTATGCTTGATTCGGATTTTCCTTTTCTTAAGCTTTTTCTTTGTCATGAGAGTGCCACACAATCAGAATGAGGCTAAATTGAACATCAGTGTTCAGTAGCCTTGTTTTCCTAAGGAGGGTGGTAATAGGAAGGCAAAAAAGAGTGAGGTTCTGGCTGAGATGGGTGTGTTCTGAGCTAACACGTTTCCTGGCTGCTTTTATTCTGCAACCCACATGGCCTAAAAGATCTTTGTGTAATTTAAACACATTCTCTATTCTCAGAGTTGAGGTTAACAATTTCCCATCTGCTTTGCAAGCAAATGGGAAAAGGCTTCTGATAGCAAAAGAGGTGAGTGTTGAGTGCAGGCAAACAACTAACTGCTTTGTTTTAGAAACACCTTCATCCAAAAAAAAAAAAAAAACAAATTAATGTCATCCATTTTGGAGGCATCTTCCTGAGCCAAATACATTTCAGAGTAGACACAGGCGAGGAGGCAATTCTGAAATTAAAATGCGAGATACATTGGTAACAAAATCACTTTCCCTTCTTCGACTCAACAGACCCCAGCGCACCAGTCCACAGAAGGTGAGAGGGAACCCCCACATTTCACGGGACTTATCTACTACAGTACTCTTGTACTCTTGACTACAAGAGTATGCCACCTGCATGGCAGAGCCTGGCAAGCTACCTGTGTCGTATTTGATATGCCAAATACCAGTAACAATTATAGACCTCATTCCCATGACCTGATGGAATGGTTTGAGGCTCTTTATGATCCTGGAGCTAGTAGGTGGGTGCCCTTGGGCTCTACTTGCATGAGACAGGACATATGGAGATGTTACTGGTGCCCACTGAGCAAAATGAATGGGAAGACAGTGATAGAGTGATCTACTACAGTGAACAGTGAGGGTCTTTCCCAGACTTATCTGTAGGAAGCACCTCCCTGGGTTTTCATTTCATCAGATAACATTTTGGGCTTTGGTTACCAATTTTAATTCTTTAACTCAGAAAAGTGCTTCATTAACTCAGTATTCTGATGAATTCAACAAAAAGTTTTAGAAAGCAAAATTAAAACCATTTCCATTTATGAATGTTTCATTGGATGAAGCTAGAAGGAATGCTAAGATCCCAAGATTTCTTACTGAAAAGAACAAAGGAAGGACTTAGGCTATCACATTTTTGGCCCAAGGGCGGATACTTCTGAAAGGCCCATGAGATCCTTTAAGGATGAAAATTCGTCCCTTGCCAACATTTGTTCACTCTCAGATGAACTTGGTCAAGAAGCATCTGAGGGTTTGGGAATAGCTATCACGGTTTCGTGAGCTGCCTTAGCAAGAAACCAAGGCACCAGGGAAATACCAGGAAGCCACATTAAATGTCTCAATGTGGGCTAGAAGGATTCTTACCTAAAAGCTAAGCCCTGGCTGCTGGTGGGTATTTCCTGACATTTTCTGGCAAGTGAGCTCACAGAAACAAGAATTAAGCCCTATCAGGTTCCTATAAAGTCACTGCTTTCCTATTGGCAAAGTGCCAGGCTCTAACCACAAAGCCAGAGTTAAATTTCTCTTTCCCCAAATGTCAGGTTCTGACCAGAGAGACAGTGTTAAAGTTGTTTCTTCCGCCACTGCAGCAGGCTCAATTGAGCAAGTGAAATAAATAGCTGACTGTGTTTATGACCTCCAGACATGTCCAGGGCTGACAGGCATCACATTCTTGGGTGGAAATCTTCACTTGACTAAATTTTGTTAGGACATGTGCTTCTGAAAACATTGGCTTGAAAGTATTCTAGTTTAGGGACTGGGGAAATAGTAGAGCAGATAGGGCACTTACCCTGCATATGACAGACCATAGTTCAGTCCCGACATCCCATTTGGTCCCCTGAGCACCGTCAGGGTAAATTTCTGAGTGCAGAACCCAGACGAATCTCTGAGGATCACTGGGTGTGGCCCCCAAACAAATGAACAAAACCCTCCCCGAATCCCCTCTTCCTTAAGAGGGAGCCAAACCTCTGCAGTCCTTGCAGGTGGGATAATGGGCACAAAGATCCCTTCTAGAAGGATCTGGCCATGCCCAAACCCCCCAAATGAGAGAGGCTTTCGCACCTCACTGGCTTTAGGGTGTTTAGGGCTGCACTCTGGTGCCCTGTAGCTTAGAATCTGAACTAGTTATTGCTGACTTAGGTGGGAAAGAAATGTGGCAGGACCCAGACACACTGGCATGGTGGGGGAGAATGAGGGGACCCTTTCCAAATATTGGGGTGCAGGAAGCAGGCTGAAGGCTCAGACCCATCTTAGGCCTGGTCATGGGAACCCCCTCCTGTCTGCGTGTATCTGCTCTGATCCCACCCTCAGCTCAAGCACCGACTCAGCCCTGGCTCTCCCCCCTGCTCTCTTCACAGTCTGGGGACCAGGCACTGGGTTTGTTCTTAGGACCCCGGCTCCCGTCTGGCTCTCTCATTCCCCTGGCAGCTTGCTCCTGTACTGTGGCTCTCTCCTTCCCTCATCTATTTAAAAGGGCATGAGACTGGTCCCTCCTACAGGGATTAATATGAGAGTGAAGTTGCTCAGGGGCTTGGCTGGGGACCTGGCAGACAGTGTGAGCAGCGGACACTTTGCCATGGTTGCTCATTTACTGATGCCTTAGTGTTTCTGACCTCCTGCTATTGCAGATGTTGGGGACACAAAGATGAACCAGACACAGCTGTCCCCTCAGATGACCACAATCACTGCAAGAGGGTAATATCTAGGATGACAGGGATTGTACCTAAGTCCCCTGGTCTCACAGCCCAGATTCCAGATACCATTCTGGGTACTCATACGAATCACTCTGCCAGGGACCAGCCCTGGTGAACAGACCTAAAACAGGGGCTCAGCAAGGATTAAGAAAAGAGACACAATAAAGGGGCTCACAGTCTTGTAGACCAAGGGCCCTGGCTGCCCTCCACAACCAGTATTTATTGCTTAAAACCAGTAACCACAAAAAAGGGTACAAGAACATTCTTTGGTCAGTGCCTCACTATCTTGATCCAACAAGACATTTACATTTCTGAGGGCCTTAGTTTACTAGGATAAGCAATTTTTATAAAGGGCTTTCTCAAGGGGAAATTCTTTCAGCAGGAGCAGAGAGAGAACAGATTCAGCACCTGCCTCGGGGGCCAGCATTCTGGATGGAAAAGGTCCCATAAACTCCCCATCCCGCTGTCTCCTTTATCCATCCAGTGGCCACATCCCTCCCTCCACCTCCACACTGCCCCCAACCCTGCACGCAGCAGCTGCTGATCCCTTCTGAGAACTGCTGCTTGCCCTTACAGGATCAGGAAAATAATCTTTCATTGAAAGGCCTTTCTACCCTCTTGGGATTCTGAGTGAGGAACAATAAGTAGCTTTTAGGATTGTATAAAGGAGGAGAGATAGGTTTCACAAAGAGAAGGTATGTGTGTGTTTATGTGTGTGAGAAAGAGAGAGTAGCAGGGATCCACTTCACAGAGCACTTGGCCAGTGCTTGTTGATTGGAATTAACAAATAGCTCCCACAGATGAAATTTTGTGTCTGACTAATGGCATTTATTCCATGCCAAGAATACTCAGGAACCAGGGATACAGCCAGTAATCAGAGAGCAATGGAGGTGCCAGCCCCCACCTACTCCCCCAAAGTCCTTCCCCGGTGTGCCCAGTGGGAGTGGACAGCAACCTCCCTCCACCCCAACTTGGGTGTTTTGCTGCTGGGTGATACATCTTCTGAATTAGCCACAGCTTTTTGGAATCGAAGCCCTCAGGGTCCTCATTATTTTATGCTGAAAAATAGAAGGACCCAGGAGCAAGAAATGAGTAGAGGGGTGCGGGAGTGAGGAAAATGTGGACTGGCTTGGAAGTGACCCTGAAATAACAGGCTTCATGTCATCGAATGTCGAATGCACTGGGAAGCTGGAACCCAGCATGCAGATCTCAGGGGGCTCCATTACCCTTCGAGAGGTTCTTGAGTCCTAGAGACGATGAGTGGCTTTGCCTACTGATCTTCAGCATCAATGGCCCTATAAGAGTCGTCACCAAAGGGCATCTCAAGGGCTCTCAGCAAACCGTGGGGAGTCACTTGCACCCTCTACCTCTCCCCCACCCATTTCTACCTCTCTGCTACAATTTATCTGATTACAATTCCCTTTGTTTTATAAGGAAACATTCCTCTGGCTTTAACATCCTACAGAGAAAATGAACCAAAAACAAATCTACTAGGAAAATATATATTGCAACTTTTTTTTTAACCATCGTTTTCCTCAATACTTGTACATCAAATCCCCATGGCCCCAGCACTGGGGAGCTGTCCATGGTTGAATTCATTGGCGGCCATAGTGGCATACAGCTGTGTCACTTACCTGGGGTGCAATCCCTGAATGTCCTCTTCAGTGCCCTTTATAGGAGTTCCTCTGGAATGAGATCCCCATAGTGTACGATTCTCCCTCTGTCCTGGTTCTTAGGGGCAAGAAGGATAGCACAGGGGGCCAGGTGACTCCCCTACATGCGGCTGACCCAGGCTAGATCCTCAGCACCCCATATGGGATGGGGCCCTGTCAGAATTAATTCCTGACTATAGAGTCAGAAGTAACTCCTGAGCACTGCCAAGAGTGGTCTCAAGGCAAATAAACAAGCAAATAAATCAATATCCTTAGCTTCTGTTTTATGGCACCCCAGAATGCCAGAAGTGAGAAAAGAGCAAGGCAGAAATCTCCCGCCCAACTTAAGTGTTGCTTCAACTGTGCTCCTCCTTCTGTCACCTGTGCTGGGGAGATCAGGCGTCCTGGCTTAACATCCCAGAGGACGTGCTGTGACCAGCTCTATCTAGTGCATCCGATGGGCCCGCCATCGCTTTCCCTCCAAAGCAGCTCCGCCCATTCCTCGTGTGAATCTCTACTCCCCAAACACAAACGAGTGTCCTGGGACTCCTCCCATCCATCACCTCACAGTCATTTAAGCTCTGAGAAGTGGATCCTGAAAACCGCTTGATACGTGGACCTGTGCCAGTGCAGGAAAGAGAATGACCAAATGAGCACATGGCTCAGTCTGCTCCACTGTTCCTGTGGTCTGTGCAGCCAGTTCAGCCCTAGCTCAGAGGGATGGGAGAGGCAGGGATGGTGGGAAGTGCCAGGAGGCTGCAGGGAAGGGAGGGGCCAAGCTATGCAGACCCCAAGGGAATCATGGGGGGTAGGGAAGAGGAGACATGAGTTAGGCACCTTTGGGGAGACCACCCTGGTAGCAGTAAGGAGACAGAAGTGTCAGGTAGGAGTGGACAGATGGAGGGACAGGCCTGAGGGTGTGAATAGCACCATGATTTCCCTGAAGCATCAGTTTAGTGAATGAGCATAGAAATTTATGGAAACCATAAAGTGTGGGCCAGCTTTACTGCACTCTTAATGCAAATGAATTTCTAGCATACCACATGCTCTTCCCCGCTCCATTAAACAAAGCCTTTTCACGAATCCTGCCTAGGAAAACTGCACTATAAATGCTAGTCATTTAGAAAAAAAATCTGCAAAAATAATGACAAAAATGGCTCTACATTCCCAACTTTTCTTATTACACATTTAGCTTTCATTCGACAAGTTTTTAGATACAGCTAGTGACGGATTCTCTAAACGGAGAGTCTGCCCGAGCTGGGGGGGAGACACATCATCTCAAGCGTAACAATCAGGTCGTGGAACCATGAAACAGGAGAGAGAAATGGGGGATCAGATCCGGGGATGAATCTTTCCCAGGGCCCAAGAGGAGGAAAAACTACAGATGTGCGTGGGCAGTGGAGGTGGGCAGCCCTGGGCACTCCCAGCCTTGACACAGGAAGATGGAGCCAGTCTGGAGGTATAAGGAATATGTACAGGACAGGAAGAGGGTCTCAGGGGAAGCAAAAAAAAAAAGACCCAGAGAAACCACTGAGCTGAGGGATATGCAAATGCCACAGTGACCTGCAGAATCACACTAGAGGACTCTGTACTGCCTAGCTTCTCTTAGGAAACCCCCAATTTTTCAAATATAAAGAATTTTATATATATTTATATATAAATATGTATTTATGTATAACTATATATATTTTATATATATAAGAATTTATATATATTATATATTTTTTCAAATATACTACACTTGATCTTAGCCAAAAGGCCAATAAGCGATATATTTTTTCAAATATAAAGAATACTTTATTAATGACCATGAAAAAGTTCAGTTGAATTGCTAATGTGATTACAAAGATAGACTTTTCATGCACAATTATTCAGGGGCAATAGAAAACAAACAGAAAACACAAACCTGCTCAGGGGATTGGGTCTCGCCACTGGGAAGTCACAGAGGAGAAAATTGCAGTGGGGGGGCAGGTTGACGGGTTGGAAATGTGCTGATTTCTCATTCTTTCACAGGACCTGAAGCCCCAGGACTATGCTTAACTGTAACGTTGCTAATTAGAGAAACTGAGCTCTAAAATACACCTTAGAAATGTGTGGATGCTCCGAGAACAATTACTACAGAAAGGTGCTGCAGGTAGCTGTAACCTGCACCCCCAGGCCCCTGTTTCTTTCCTCCAATCATCCTTGTTCTCCACCTGTCCCTATTGTCTCAGCACTAACTCACAGTACTGAGTCCATGGTTTCCTGGACACCACAGCTTTTGGCTAAAAGGCACAGGAATAACCACAATGGCCACAGGCTCAGGCATAGAAACAAACCTTCTGCTCCCATGGCAGGTTCTGGCCATCAAGAAACATACTCAACCCTTCTAAGAGGACACAATTGTTTGTGTCCATTTATTCATTCATTCTTTCCTTCATTCCCTTCCAAACTGCCTGTTCCAACTCAGGGTCACTGGTGGCCAGAAGCGTTCCTGGCAGCTCAGGAAATAAGGCCCCATGAGTCCCAGACAGGAACCTCTCCATCACCAGGCCCTCGCCCCCCAACTGCCACACTGTCACTCACTAGTCTGTCTGCTCAGGCTTTCTCAGTCACACCACCTCCCGTACCAGTCCACGGGAGCAGGACAGAGGCAAGATGACCCTTATTCTCCCAGGACAGACTAGGAAGTCAGGGTAGCTGTTGCTTTGGTGAAGGACATCTCTCCATCATAGCTAACTGAAGCAAGAGTTTTATGATGGTTCTGACCTGTGTGCCCTTGTGTGGCCTTTTAATCCCCAATCCCACCTTCAGGGGAGAGAGATGGGAAGAGGAAGGTAGTCCCAGCCTTGTGAGAACCACCACATAGATCATCTCAAATCCATAACTTGTTCCTGACTGTGTGCCCTATTGTTCTATCATAAGCAAAAGTATCACTGTATCACTGTCTTATCGCTTATCATTGATTTGCTTGAGGGGGCACCAGTAACATCTCCATATGTCCTGTCTCATGCTAGTAGAGCCCAAGGGCATCTGCTTGCTCCAGGAACATAAAGAGCCTCAAACCATTCCATCAGGTCATGGGAATGAGGTCTATAATTGTTACTGGAATTTGGCATATCAAATACGACACAGGAGGCTTGCCAGGCTCTGCCGTGCGGGTGGCATACTCTTGTAGTCACCTCTAAATCCAGCATTTATTGATGAACCGTGCGGCTGCAAGCAGCCGTGCAAGCCGGGCTGTGATAGACTGGTCTGCTGGGTGGAGTTCTGAGGAGAGGGAAGTCCGGATGTGGAAAATGGAGGCCCTCATGGACTGGAGGGTCGTCTGGCTTGTTGTGAGGCTCTGCTGGGGTGGCAGGCCAGGGCTAGAATCCGCCATCCTTCCCGGGTGCCTCTTGAGTGGCTGGGCACAGGGAGAGCCAGTAGCAGCTCTGCCCTATGTCTGTGAGTCTCAGACAGACTTTGAATTTGAATCAGTATTGAATCAGTAGATTCAAATTACTAATGACGGACTAGGGTGATAGAACAGCAAGTTGGCACTTGCCTTGCATGTGGCTGACCCAGGTTCAATCCCAGGCAAGTCTTATGATCTCCTGAGACTCACTAGGAGTGATCCCCATGTGTAGAGTCAGGAGTAAGTCCTCAGCACCACTAGGTGTGGCACCCAAAAAAAACAAAACAAATGTACTATTGGGGCTGGAGAGATAGCACAGCGGGTAAGGCTTTTGCCTTGCAAGCGGCCGACCTCGGTTTGATTCCCCAGCATCCCATATGGTCTCCCGAGTGCCACCAAGAGTAAATCCTGTCTATTTACTCCTGTAAAGTAGAACCAGGAGTAACCCCTGAGCATTGCCGGGTGTGACCCAAAAAGAAAACAAAATAAATGTATTATCGGTAGGCATTTGGCTGCCCATCTCTGATCTATGCCATCTTTTGCAGAGGTGAGAGTGCTGCTGTATGTGTGAGATTGTCACCTGTGTCTTACTTTGGGTACAAATAGGGGTGAGCTTTCTGGGACCCTTCACACATCTGCAGGAGGGGAATAAGCAAGTGTGTGAACCTGGTTGACTGGCCGGAACTGGAAGACTCTGTTGTCTGTGACCTCGGACAGGCTCTTCCCACTGTCAGCATCCTTAGAGGCAAACTTTTCTTTTTTTCATTTGGGAGACCAAGAAACTAAGACTTAAATTTTCTAACTGGCTTGATGTTGCATACTCAGTAAATGACAGAACTAAGGTCCCATTTTCCTAATCTCCATTTCCACTATTTAACAGTAATCTTGGGGATCAGAAGATGATTCAGTTGCTGGAAAGGTCTGCCAGGCAAGCATGAGGCTGTGAGCTTCACCCCGATGACTCTGCATGAGCCGAGGTGATTCTGATGGCCCTTGTGTTTAGGGAGGGGGAAAGAACAGTGACCTCTGACAGTGCACAGCTATCTCTGGGTAACTTCTTTTAATTTTTATTTTGTTGAATCTCCATGCAGTACAGTTAGAAGGCTATTCATGATCTTGTTTCAGTCACAGAATGTTCTGGATAAAATTAATTTGGTATTGAGGACCTGCTATGGGGGTGGGCTTCAGGAGTGGTTGGAAAAATTGGAAATAATGGTGGTGGAAAGGCATAATAGTGGTGAGATTGGTATATTTCAGTGCTGAAGTATTGAATGTCTGTAACTAAATCGATGACTTTATAAAGTTATAGAATAAAAAATTATTTGGTAGAGGTCATAGAACTTTTTTTGTTTGTTTGTTTGTTTGTTTGTTTGGGGCTGTACTCAATAATGCTTGGGGTGACTCCTGGCTCTGTGTTCAGGGATCACTCCTGGCGGGGCTCAGGGAATCAGACACAGATCAAACCCGGTCTGCCTCATGCAAGTGCTCTATGCACTGTGCTGTCTCTCAGCTCTGAGCCCTCCAAACTCTTAAGATAAACACTCACCTACTATGGTGCTTATTTTCAAACCCTCCTGAGTTGGCATCAGAGAAGTTAGAAACACTGCTCATGGGAGTCTAGGCAGAAAGAAAGTAAATTTCAAATTGGCACTGCAAAGAAACACACAGTTCTAAATTCTACATTCCTTCCAAGGGTCATTTGTTAAAATCAAACATAATTATAACCCAGTTTCCTCTGTAGAATTGGGTAGATTATAAAGACATGAGGCCAGGATGGAGTCAGTCAAGCCACGTGAGCGCCCCAAGGCATGAGTTTTGTGAAAAGAGGTAACTGAGCTCACGGCAAGCAGATGCTGGGAGGAGCAGTGTGACCTTTTTTACAGCGTTATTCACCAACAATCAACAATAGAGCACAGTGCAATACCACTTCACAGGTCACAACCGATCCTGACAGATACAAGGACCCACAAATAACACCTTAGTGCACATTCTCATTAATGGGCAGGGCGGAGAGGAACCATTCAGGACTGCATTTACACTGTGTCCTGTTTGTTCAGGCTTATTTAACAGCAAACAAATCAAAGCTAATGGCCTGAAGGAAATAAACACCCACACTCATGAATGTAGTGGAAACTAGCGCCACTTCCCTGGTTTGGACAAGCACTGCCCAGCAGCAAGTGTCTCATCACCAGCCTGGCTGCCTTCGGGGAGCCCATGAGGGGGTGGGCAGCCAGGGCCTAACTAGCAAGCTTGAAGAGGGCTCAGCGAGCAGCCAGGGCTGTCCCCTCGGTTCTCAACCCTATGTTGGGGACAAACCATTATCCTGCAGGTCTCACTCCTCTTCTGGAAGCCCTGAAGGGGTACAGGGGAGCAGCAACATCTGTGTGCTCCCCACGTGCACCCAGAGCCAAGCTTGGTGCATCCACTTTGCCATGTGAAACAACCACTCGTCGGTGATGGCATGAACGTGTGTTCAGAAGCACTCCCGAGTAATGATGTAGCTTGGCTCAGATCCACAGGGCCGGAAGATTGGGGACAATGTATGCAGATGGGCTGCCCACACTCTATTCTATTTACCAGCCCAACAGTCCTGTGGTCTGGGCTCCCTGCTTGGCTGATGCGGGGACTGCAGGGCCCAGGGCACACATTGCCAGGCACACAGAGGAGCCCAGGCAGGACCAGAGGGAAGCTACACCTCAATGCCTTTGCCTTTGCTCCTCTGCCCTATCCTAAGCTTTTCCAGGGATCTCCCTTGAAACTGTTTTAAGGATCTCCTGTTTTTGCAGAGGAACTGGCTGTAATTCACTTATTCTAGTAGCAGCAAGTGCCTCACTTGTGCAAACAGGTTAGGCATTATGGAAAGTCTGAAGAGATGGTACAGCAGCTAGCATGCTTGTCTTGCATGTGGCCAACCCCGGTTCAAACCCCGACACTACATAAGGCCCCCAAGCACCATCAGGAGTGATCCCTCAGTGGAGAGCCAGAGTAAACCCTGAGCACTGCTGGGTTTAGTCCAAACTTCCCTCCCCTGAAATAAAGTAAAATGAAAAAATACTCAGTTCTGACTCATTCCATCCGAGGACCACCCACAAGCCAGTTCAAAGTGAGGAATTCTTCCTTTACTTTATGCTCTCTCCTCTTCTGTATTCCTTAAATGAAACTCTTTTAAAAATAATTTAAAATACACAGCCCTTTCCCAAGAAACAGCATCTAGGTGGAGGAAAAAGTACCTCACTGAGAAAAGGAAGCTAGTTCTGTGGTTAATCATGACATATAATTACTAATAATATTGACTCTGCCATTGTTGCTTTCTCAAATATAGACAGATGCCATGAATCTTAGTCAAGAATGTGATTCTGCAAGCTGGGTCATCTAGGGAAGCTTCCAGAAGAAATAGCACCCACGCTCTTTCCTTGGGGTATAAACTTGACTTTGAAGGGGTGGCTCCCTGGCAACACAAATCCTGGAAAGGGGAACTGGGCTGGAAAGAGACATGGAGAGAGGTGTGATCCTGACAGCCTCTACTACTTCATCTATGAGAAGAGAAGCATCTGCCTCTCAGAGAGCTATAACAGGGATGGAATGAGAGAACAGGCGTGGAAGCCCAGACCAGCTACAGCCCACAATCGGCAGCGACGCCGGTTAATGGGATTTTCCACTTACAAAACACAAGTAGGAAAACAAGCTTTAAGCTGAGTCAAATTCTGCCATGGAAACACTTTGAATTTTTGAGAAAATAAAAGGCACCATTCCCTGTAACTTCCACTTTCTGGCTAAATACACTGTAAATCAGACACAAAGTTGAAGATGGTGGCTTCAAGTCTTGCCAAGGCCAGGGATTAAAACTTTAAGTATCTTTCTGCATATATCGTTTAAACATTGTTTAGAATGAAAAGAATAAGTAATTGCTTAAAATCAAAGGTTGTTCTTTTAACAAGAATTACTCCAAGCATTTTCCCTTAGCAACAAAATGGATCTAGAGAAAGAAACCATTATGTAGGGGGAAAGATTAGACATTCGAAGAGGACATAATAGTGACAAATGAGAAGAAGATCCTTACCGAGGAGTCTAGAATCCACAGGATGAAAAATAGCTCCTTAGCTCTGACGCTGGTATAAAAAGTGGTAGCTTTAGGGCACAATAATCATTGCCATCCTCTGGTGACAAGCTGTCACCTAGAAGAGAAAGAAGGCTTGCCACTTTGCCCTGAGGAGCAGAAATTAGATGACTTATCTTGAAAGTCTTGAAAAAAGACAGAGAAGATGATATTTTAAATTTCAGTGGAGGGGGACCAGAGCAATAGCACTGCAGGGAGGGCATTAGCCTTTGCACATGGCCAACCCAGGTCCCATCCGCTGTATCCCATAAGTCCCCTGAGTGCAACCAGATGTGACCCCTCAGTTCAGGGTCAGGAGTGAACCCTGAGCATCCCTTGGTGTAATCCAAAGCCAAAATAAAATTAAGTGGAAGAAACAAAAGGATAGAGGAAAAGTATTCTCAAACCTCAAATTTCTAATGATGACGACAGTAGCACCATGCTGACTGAGAGATGCTAGAACACTTCGGAAGCATCTGGTTGGTTAAGCAGCTGCTGTAGTTTCTGGCTCAATCTGTGTGCTAGGGTGTTGGGCTCCTTCCTGCTCCACTCCCCTGCCCATCTGTTCTCTGCATGACAGCCAGAGAGAGCTTTCAAAGGGCAATCCCAGTGTCTCCACGCACTTCAAACATTTTAATTCAGTGAGTCACAAGTTTATCTTCAACTGAGAATCAGCTGGCCACATTTTAAAACCTAGATCTCCAGGCAGTTCCCCAGAATAATACAAATAAGAATTGCTGAGGGAAGGCCCAGTTCTCCGCATTTCCAGAGCTTGCCAGGTGTTGCTCATGTATGCCATGGTTGTACATTCAAAGGACCAGTGCATATACAGTTACAAAAAATGGTCTAGAATGAGCCCATTTGCCTTCCAGCCTCCTTTCCCATTCCAGACTCCTAGTTCTCTTTATTTTCTTTACTGAGCCACAGAAGCTGTTCTTTGGTTTCTCAAAAATTTTCACCCCTATCAACACAGGACACTGGCACATGGGCTTCAGCTCTAGGGAGTATCTTTCCTTCCCCACATGACTGGGCCACTTCTCAGCTACATCTATCTTCAGATCTTATATAAGGAGGTCTCCTTTCTAGATCCTTCCACTGTAGATGGAACAACCACATAATCCTATGATATGGCCTCAGAGCTCATAAAGACTTCACTTTACCTATGAAGATATGTCCCAGTTAGTAATATAAAACTTATTTGTATAAGTGGCAGGTTAATGATTGAAACTCCTATTAAAATGTAAGATTTGAGGCTAGAGAAATAGTACAGTTGGTAGACAAATATTGCCAACACAGGTTTGAATCATCGAACCATATACGATGCCCTGAGCCATGACAGGAGTGATTCCTGAGCACAGAAAGGAGTAAGACCTGAGAACTGCTGAGTATAGCCTCCAAACAAAAATGAGAAAGAGCAGACTAGAGAAAGGTAGGAGTAACTGTGCATGGTTGTTGGCCCTGGGGATCAGCACCTTGGACAGTGTCTGGCACATTTTCAGCATAGTTCAACACAACAGATTTTCCTCCCTCTGATCCCAATGCTTCTATCTACTCCAACCTGCCACTGGGTCTCTGAGCTCAACCTTCGGAGTCAGACTTACCTGTGTCTTGGTCAAAATTCAGCTACTGAGTGTCGGAGAGCACTGGGCACCCCAACAAAATCCAGGAACAGGGTCAGGGGATCCCCTTCTGCCCCAGGGTATTGGCAGCTAGTGGACAGAGAAAGACGCGAGAATTCAGCAAAGTTTCAAAAGGCTTTACTCACACTTGTTCTGGTATACAATCCAGCAATAGGAAAACCCCAGACTTTAGTTCTTAGCCGGGCCCCAGCCATGTGTAGGTTTAGAATCCTAGGCCAAGATGGCTGCTACCATGTGCTAAGGTCCAACAGGGAAGAGAATAGTGAGAGGAGGCAGAGGGAAAAGAGGAGGAAGGGAAAAAGAGAAAAGGCAAAAAGCTGCAGAAGAAAGCAGACTACAACTTTTATATCTTTTCAGCCCAGACCACATCAACGGAAAGCAGTTAGGGTCAATCCCCCTCAAGTAACTTTTCCCAGGACTTCACCTAGTTCCATTGAAATGTTAATATTACCCCAGCCAAGATCTGCCTTGGAAGTGTTCCTGCAGGCCCTATGTATATGGGGGGAAGCGCATGCATCTGTACCAATGGATATTATACAGCCAGGTATATATTTCTCCAAGCCTTCACAAGATTCTCGTCTTTATTTCTTAGTTGTTTTGTATATTAGCCTTTAGACTTGAGCCACACTTGCTTGCTTAGAGGCAAACAGCATTTCTCTCTGGCCTAATTACTTAGCGATCCAATGTGACCAGGTAAATATACTGGTATGATCTATCTAGTCCCACAATGATTGTGGTAGCATGAGAGAAAATATTTATACCAGCAAACATAGAATACATGGTAAGATATACTGCCACATAAGCAAAATGTTTTCCATCCTTTATCTTCAAAGTGGCCTGCAGGGAGGTAACTCCAGGCAAGAAGCAGAGGCTCTGGGCAACAGTGTCTGCAACAACTAAGTAGTGGTTGTAGACACAGTACTTAACCTTCTCAGATTGTATTTCCCCCATGTGTAAAAGAAAATTCAGATTCATTTCATAGAGTCATTATAAAGTTTTACTGAATCTGTTGGTACGGTTCTTAGCATGGGGTGCTAATGCTGAGGATGCTTTATGTTTTCTCTTGCTCAGAAGTTTTCAAAGGCTCTACCCTGGCAAGATGGGTTAAAACCTTACTAAATCTACCTAATGTATCATGCATTTTTTCTTTATTTCTTGCCACCTCTTCATTTCTGTTAATTGTTTTAATCATTTTATTCATTCTCTCAGTTCTTAGTAAAAAGTAAAACACATCAAATTCACACTCACAATGCTCTATAAATAGGTGAGGGTCATCTGTAACCCAAAAAGTAATAGATAACAGCTATGAAACATCAATATGGTTATACAAGTGACACTTTAGTCTCACACTCAGAGTTTATTGAACAGACTAATGTGAACAATAGCCCAACATTATGCTAACAGTGCCATAGATCAAAACACACAGTTCTATATCCAGTCCAGTATTGGTCTTGCAATTACTAGTCTTTAAAAACATAATAGTTTAAGTCTGAAAAGAAGTAAACAGAGAATTCAAGGCTGGAGAGATAGCACAGCAGGTAGGGCATTCCCTTTGCACACAGCCAACTCAGGTTTGATTCCTGGCATCCCAAATAGTCCTCTGAGCACTACCAGGAATAATTCCTGAGTATAAAGCCAGGAGTAACCCCACAAAACAAACAAAAGAACTAGGGAATTCATTGCTGCCCCAATTCCCAACCCTTTGCCAATGCTGGTTTTTCTCTGTAGAGTCCCTCCTACTCTCTGATTCTCCAAACACCCTCATTCTTCACACTCAGCCTAGAATTCGGTTGCTTTGAAAAAACACTTTCCAGATTCCAACAGGAAGGACCCTTCTCCTACACCCTTTCTGAACAAAGACACAATGACACAAGATTATCTCTCTCTAGACAAGGCTCCCATAACAGTGTCCATCTACCTAGTAGGGAGCAAGACCCCCTGAACCAAGGGTCATGATGTCTGCAAAGACTCAACATGCTTTCTTAACACTCTGGTCCTTTGGTGAATATGTGCTGTGTAAGAATGAAGAAATAGCGATACAGAAGGTTTTTTCAAAGGTATTTCATCTCTGATTTGTAATTCCCCTTCATGGAAAAGGCATCTCAGGGTATTTAGTCACCATGGAAAGTCACTGACAAGGACTGGAGTTTGACACCCAATTTGACACCCAGTTTGGCACCCAGTTTTCTTTGCACTGACTCAGGCTAATGCTGGGTTAGGAAAACAATAACTTGAACAAAGGAGTTCTCAATGCCTGAAGACCAAGGCAGATGTCCCACACCAGGCCCGGAGAAGGCTGTGTCTCCCTCGAGGAGTCTGTGTAGCATGTCTGAGCTTTGCTAGTGAACTCTTACATTGAGCCAAGGCAAATCCAAGGGGAGTAGTTATATTCTCTCTCTGACATCACTTTACAATATCTCCCTTGGCCAATAATCAAATGGCTCAATGCTGCTCAGTCTGAAAGTCAGTCCTTCCAAAAGGTGCTTTGAGAGGAAATAGTGCAATTTCAAAACTGTTTTCATTTCCACGCTGCTCATACGAAGGTTGCAGAAAACCTGTCCCAGCTCTTACAAATAAGAAAGAAATGGCTTTCTTGGCCAACACCCCAAGTTCATGGATGAGAGCTTCGGCAGTGCTTAGCTCCTAATGGGCTCAGAGATGGCTGTGCTCAAGAATTCAAACGAGCACAGATTCATGTTTTGTTGTTGTTGTTATTTCGTTGTTCTGAAAGGATAATTTTCTCATATTAAACCTACATACACATTTCAGTGTTGTTGCCATTAAGATTCATTAAGGTTCAGTAATGGAACCAGCTAAGAGCTGAAAATCTGCCTGTTCTAAAGCAATAATCATGATGGGCAGAGATTACATTATCGGGGCGGAGAGGACCCACCAGACTGCCAAAATCTTAAAGTAGTCCAAACATGCATCTGTTTGGAAACCAGAGGGCTTCTCTGTCCAGATGAATTCATCATTGTCATCAAGTCCTTTCCGAAACTTTGACCTTTTTATTCTCTGCACAGGAGAGACGTTCTGTTTTGTTTCCCCCATCCCCACCCCATTTAGCCCCATGGGTCTTAATCTGGAATTTGTCTCAGAGTTAGCAGAGCTAAAACAAGATGATTACGCTGACCACCAGTATTTCTAATTTAGTGGGCAGAGTAGGGTCTGAGAATTTGCATTTCTGGCAAGTTCTCTGGGAAGAGCAATGTAATTTTTAACACCTTCCCAGGTGATCCTCAAACATAGATCTAGTGGTTGGACAACCCTGTGCAGCTGGTACTTAGTCTGACTGTGCATTGAAATCTTCTGGGGGGTTTAAGACTCCTTCAGCCTCCTCCCCAATGACTTTGACTTAATTGGAACTAAAGGACTTGTTTTATAAACCAGCCTTCTTTCAAGAACAGCAAGTGAGGAACACATACAGACAACAAACAGACAGACACACACACACACATACACACACACACACAAGTATGGTCCAATGAATGATCACACAGCTTGTATCCTTGTAACCACCAAACAGGTCAAGCAGTGGAACCTGGTGAACCCCATCCCCCACCCCACAGCTCCTTGGGCCCTCTCCCATTCTTTTTTTTTACTTTTTTGCTTTTTGGGTCACACCCAGAAATGCTTAGAGGTTACTCCTGGTCCTGCACTCAGGAATTACTCCTAGCAGTGATTGGGGGACCATATGGGATTCAGGGGAATCAAACCCAGGTTGGCCGTGTGCAAGGCAAAACGCCCTACCCACTGGACTGTTGCTCCAGCCCTGGCCCTCTCCCATTCTTAGCTCTTCTTATCTGACGTTTACCATTGTCTCTTCCTTGAGTTTCCTTTGGGTCTTTTTTCACCCAACTGTGTTTCTCTAGACACAGCCTTCCCTTTGCTATTTTAAAAATAACTACATATGAGGCTGGTGAGATAGTACATTGGGCAGGGTGCTTGCCTTGCACACCTTCAACTTAGTTTGATTCCAGTCACTCTAGAAGATCCCCTAAATACTGTTTGGAGTGATCCAAATAACAGAGGCAGGAGTAAAGTCCTGAGCACTGCTGACTATGACCCCCAAGCAAAATATTTTTATAAATGTGATTCCATATGTCTTAGAGTCTCCACAGTTTCCTCTGTTGCTAGAGCTTAGATTTAGGGAGGTCAAGGAGAGAAGGGAGGATCTGAGTAAGTTTCTTTTCAGTGTAGACAATTACTCTGCCGATCTACCCACTTGATTGCATAGCTTAAGAATTGTCCCCTTTGCCCACTAGTCTCAGGGACATCACCAATTGTGGGCTGGGTTGGAATTTATCGCTTTCAGATCCAGGATGAGAAGGGCTATCGCCTCCATCCAAATACCAGGTTCCTGTCTTTGCTGAGAGAAGCATTCAGGGATAAGGCTAAGACAGACAAAATCAGAGGGATTTATTAAAACAAAGGACACACTGAGAAGTGGGCCCAGGGACTCCCACAGAAAGTCACACACAGGTTTTTAAGGAGTGAGTTGGTTAATTAAAGGGGGTGAATGTGTGTAAGGATTTGGGCATCAGTTTATGATCTGGTTAGTGTCAAGACTGCACATGCAGATAAACTATATGCTTGTTTATATGTCACTTGAATCATCAGCATTCAATGGAGCTAAGATGCAGGTGAGTTCATATGTATTTGGGGATTGATGTATCCTAAGCACTGTACTATCTCCTGGCTCAATAGCTTTATTGTTCACACAAATTTTATAGGAATGTTTCTCATGAGTTATTTTGGTAACCTGGATTTTATTGTCTGATATGTTTTCAGGAAGAATTGTATAGACAATATTCACTTCTGGCAAGTCTTGGGGACAGCACGTGGTGCTGGGTGCAGACTGGGGTGGGCTACATGCAGGCAAGCACACAATTTGCTGTGCTATCTCTTTGGCCCACTGTTGGGTGACGCCCTACTTTAAGTTTCAGCTACACTTAGCTTGCAGCCCCTCCAAGCTCTGCTAGGGAGGCTTTGAATCAGCTCCGGTGCTTGTAAATGCCAGAAGGCCACCTGAAGTGCTGCATTTCTTTTTTTTTGGGGGGGGGCCCGGGGGGGTGGGTGGGGGTGTTTCCCTGGGTTTGGGTACGGGGTTATTTCCTGGGGGGGGTATAGGGGGATATGGGGGGGGGGGGGGGAGGGCCGGGGGGGGGGGGGGGGGGGAAGGGGGAAAAACCCTAACCGCGGGGGTAAGTGGCCCCTAAAGTGCTGCATTCAATAGAGCTGTTTACCCCTATTCATCTCTAGATAGCCCATTCCACAATGGTTTGGGCTGGGAAGTTTTGGCGGATTTCTATCTATAAAATAAGCTGGCAGAAGAGAGAAGGGCCTTTTGCCATTTCAGCTTCCCTTGGCGTTTTGTTTCTCCATCCATTCCTTTCTCTGTTGGGCTTCAACAGGTGGTGGCAGCCATCTTGGCCTACAAGTGGCTGGGGCCTAGCTGGGAACCCAGAGTCAGGAGGTTTTCCTGTTCTTGAATTGTATATCAGAACCTGTGATAGTAAAGCCCTTTTTAAAACTGCACCAGATTCCTGAGTTTTCATCCATTCCCCACCGGCTTTGGAGATAGAAGGGAACTCACTTCCTGGTATTGTTGGGGGGACCCCAGCGGCTCCCCTACAGCCCACATTTAACAATTTTAGTCCTTGTTCTCTCCTGATTTTGGTGCTTCCTTTCTGGGTTTTGATAATTCTAATGATTCTAATTTATATGGTTCTTTAAGTCATGAGCCATTTTACAAATACCATCCGGCAATGCTCAGGGGTTTCTCCTGGCTTTGCACTCAGGAATCACTCCTGGTGGTGCTCGGGGAACCATATGGGATGCCGGGGATCAAACCTGGGCCTGCACGGGCAAGCCGGTGCAAGGCAAACGCCCTACCCGCTGGGCTATCGCTTGGCCCTTCCACTTCCAGATACTTCTATGTGTGAGTGTTTGTCTTGGTAAGGATCTACGGTGTCAAGTTTGGATGAGTTGCTTCATTCCTTTCAGGACTTGCAAAGGAATCCCTCCAGGACCCACCATAGTTTTATCTACCAATAATACATTGATAGGGTTTATTCTCCTATACATACCAGCCGGGTATGACAAGCTCCTCCTTTAAGATCACTCTCCTGTCTGAATGTGTTATGGGTTTTCTTGGAAATACCTTATTCCTGAAGTGTGTCTTTGCAAATATTGTCCAGGGCTTTGCCTTGGTGTCAGGTTTCATACATCTGCTTTAATGTAAGAATTGGGGAAGATTCATGATGTTGTACCGCTGCTCCTGTCCTGTATTAGTACAGCCTGGCTTCTTGACCATATTCCGGAGTATTTACTGAAAAGGACCTATTAGAGAATTCACATTTCATGAGGAATTTGCTTAAGTGCAACAGCAGGGGAAGGCCCATGTGCCTCTGTTCTAAAGGTGCTCCCTGTCTATGATGGCCTTTGATAGTGATAGAAATTTCTTGTGCACTGTCCAAAACATAGTTGAGTGCCTAGACTTTTGCTAGAGAAAATAAGACACAAAATTTTTTATTTCATTTTATTTATTTAGATTTAAATTCAATGAGATACAGGAGTTCTTGGTGGCCATATTTTCCAGCACAATTCTAAGAAAATCTAAGTACTTGCACCCACTGATTTTTTTGTAATTGTGCTAAGGTGTGCTTGTAAGAGCCATCTAGATCAAGAGTCATATTCTCCTTTCAGTGAGGTTATAGTTCTTAGCAGGACTGCTAATACCAAGACCCTGCATTTCACAGACTTTAAAATACCCATATCCTTGAGTAAACTTATCCTTAGCTATTTTACTGAGGTCCTCCTCAAGATAACTTTAGTGAGTTGCTTATGGTCAAGACTTTTGAAGGAACATGATTAAATGTAGGCTATTATTGTCCCCAAAGAGATTTTTACTTTTATAATAGAAGAGTAGGGTTACATATGTTTAATCCCTGTGAAGAAGGCAGAAACCCCTTCGGCGGCTATCATCGAAAGTTACGGGCGGTGAAAAGAGGGGGGGGGGGTGTATCCATGGCTATAGGGCAGTGGACCCAGGATCAGGAAGGTGGTGTGGGGGGGGAAGATGAGGGTTGAGTGATGGTGGTGCTGATAGAAAGTATGAATAGGAGAGTTTATATAAAAAGAAAAGTAAATAATGTTAGGGCTTGTAATAAGAACAAAAAAACAAAGTATAAGGGTTGGTTTAAGGTTAAGAGAGGGGGGTAAGAGAAAATTTGTTTAAAAGTTTATAGAGCCTAATCATTTCTAAGAATGTGTCTTAGTAATTGTTCTGATCTTTTCTGCAGATAATACAACGAAATATTTATGTTTGGGGTTTTTGGTCAGATGGTCCTCCTAAAAAAAACGTGAAATGAAAGAGTATATGTTAAATTGACAGAGGGCGGGCAGGAAGCAACTATCTAGTTCATTAAGAAAATGATTAATAAAAGTTTAATTTTTTTGTTTTTGTTTAGGTTACGGTGATTTTATATATTTTGGTATGTAAAAGAAAATCAAGTATCAAAGTTACAAGTGTTCATTATTTATCTAAAAGAGAAAAAGTAGCTAGTTCATGTGTGTAAAAAGAAAGAGTATTAAAAATATTGATGGTGGGAGGTTATTATGACATTTAATGTTGGTTTTTTGTTTTGGTTTGGGCTTTTTTTTTAGGGTTTTATCCCGTCACCCCCTGTACATATCAAATGCTCAAAAGTATTGATTAGGACCCAGTGATATAGTATGAGTCAGTTAGCCACTGCCCAGCGGCCAAATCATTGAGTGGTTTTGTGACCAAGAATGATAGTTACATTTTAAAATGCATGGGGTAGGGGGTGCTGAAGGGAAAATACAGTGGGTAGGGCATTAGCTTTGAATGCAGTCCACCCAGGTTTTAGCACCCCAATGGTCCCCTGAACCCACCAGTAGTGATACCTGAGTGCAGAGTCAGGAGTGAGTCCTAACATTATCAGATGTGTGGCAACCCTCAAAAGTGGCATGGAGGAGGGGTGGTAAAAGCAGTAATACTGTTTTATTACCTGTGAAAATTATATGCAATTCAAATGTCCATACCCATATAAAGTCTTGTGGGATTTTTTGCCTTTTTTTTGTGTGTGTGTGTGGGGGATCACATCCAGTGATGTTCAGGGGTTACTCCAGGCTCTGCACTCAGGCATAACTTCTGGCAGTGCTTAGGGGACCACATGGGGTGCCAGGGATTAAACACAGGTCAGTTGCATGCAAGGCAAACACCCTCCTGGCTGTGCTCCTAGGAACTCAGCCTTCCTTCCTTGGTTTGTCTTGTCTGGAGTTGCTTCTATGTTATGCAAATAAAGCTGATAGGAGACACTTTATGGCCTGCGGAGCCCAAAATATTTACTATCTAGTACTTCATGGAAAAGATCTATAGACCTTGAATTAGTTAATACACAATTTACCCAGAAGAAATTTATTTGTGTTTCACATGCTAGAAGAAATTACTCATTTTAAGGAGCTTCTCTTTAGCTGTGACCAGAGAAAAATACATTCTATGCCCAAATATACACAGCTGGGTATGAGGGAAAAACAGCTGCTTTAATGGAGTTATTAAAGTTGCAACCATAGAAATAAAATTTCCCCAGAAAATCCTTTAAGCTCATGAAACTTGAGAAAAGCCAAGAATTTAAGACCCCATTTACAATCTGATTTCATAAAATGTGCCTGGGGTGAAAACATTCCAGAATGCGTTGACAGAGAAAATATTCATTTCTACCTCCCATTTTGGGGGCCCAACGGTAAGCATGACTAGTGGTATGGGTAATCTTTGAGAAATCTGAACAAGCCTCTTCTGAGCATTTATGAAGTAAAGAGAGCTTAGCTTTAGCCCAAATAAATGACTCAGGATATAATTTCATCATTTGTATATCTGTTTCTGGGGCTGGAGTGATAGTATAGTGGGGAGGGCGTTTGCCTTGCACAAAGCCCACCTGGGTTTGATCCCTGGCATCCCATATAGTCCCCTGAGCACTACCAGGAGTAATTCCTGAGTGCAGAGCCAGGAGTAACCCCTGAGTATCGCTGGGTATGACCCAAATAGCAAAAAAAAATGTATATCTATTTCTATCTGGAGTTTTTCTGGTGGTGGTTGGGAGGAAATGTCATCCTTTCTAAGAGCAGACAAAATCTTAATTGCCTGTTTGACCTCTTGCAGTTTTTCCCCAGGTGCAAAATTTAATGCATTCTGTTTTGATACTGAAAGCCTACTCATGAATATTCCTGGTAATATATAATGAAATACCCTAACATGCACATAATTGTACTTGCTCTTTGGCAATTGTGTATTATACCAAATGCCAGCCATCTCAATTAAAGATGATGGCAAGTAAACAAATAAAGCTATTGACAACATGAATCAAGATAGAAATGGACATTTTGAAATTGCTATATTTTAATGATCGCAGCATAGTGAAGCCACTATCATACAATATTCTGAATTGTCCACACTAGAAAATGGCTGGAGGCAGGGTCGATTTTGAATTCTCATTGGTGACCACAGATGTTTGCAGAGTATTAGAGAGTAGTTTGGGATATCCTCTTCTGTTCTGGTTTCCTTTGGAGGTAAGGAAAGGACTATGCTGTGATTTGCAAAATCTTTCTAGGAACAGAACAAAGGTCAGAGATAAAGTATGTTTTAGGCACAGGAACAAGATCTAGAAAAGTCTCTGGACATTGGATGTGATAAATTTGCTGAGCTCAACTGTCAGAACCTTGTAGTTTTCAGGGCTGTGATGTGTACATTAAAATACTCATCAAGTTCAGCAGAGCCACGGAGTGAGTGAGATTTAAGGTAGAGTTTTAAGTGCTTCTGAGTGAGTGAGGTTTAAGGTAGAGTTTTGTTCTGCCTCATACCAGTTGTGTATTCTCGGGAAAGTTACCTAACCTCACTCCTGATACTGAGATAATAATGGCCTCTCCCTCTTAGGACATGTGAGAATTAAAATACAGAAGGAATGTTTATAGATGCTTAATTCTGGGTCTGTTACTTAATAAACACTGGTAATCAGGAAAATGCTGATGGCACAAGTGGCCATCCTAGGCTAGATTTGAAGTTTCTTATTGGATAGGTAAGTTAGTCCTATTGGACAGGTAAGTTAGTCCTAACAACCAGGACTCCAAAAATCATTGGTAAGTGCAGAGATTGGGGTAAGAGGAAGAGAAGTTAGAGGGAAAAGACTGTAGTATTGAATAAGAAAGCTGATTTTCAGAGAACAAAGGAGTAGGAAAAGGAGAGACCCTATCTCAATGGCTTCCTGAGAATCGGGCTCCATTTAACTTCCTCTGCGTATGTTTGGGGCAGATGCTGTTTTGCTCTCTCCAATGTGGATGCCACTGATCTTGCTCCCTAACAATGGAGACCAGAACTGCCCCCCCCCCCCCGACTAAACCTAATGGAGGCCAACCCTATCTGCCTTCCCAAAGGAAACCTGTCTCTGAATGCCACATTATCTAAGTTCATTGACACACATTGCTCCACCATTCCACGCAAAATTATTTTACTAACTTCTCAATTTTAATTAAATACTCATAGTAGGATATTCTCAGGGAGGAGAAAGGAGTTTCAGTATTAGATTAGGGATGAAAGCTCCCTACTGTGTAAAGTCAATAAATTCAAGGGCATTCTGGGAGGGTAGGAGATTAGAAAGTCGGCTAGGAGAGTGCAGAAGGCACAAAGCAATGCCCTGTTAGAACTAAGCAGCCTGGTAAAGAGAAGAGGTGAGTACGGAGCTTTGCAGAGAAGTGCTTTCATTTCCCTGGAGCTCAGTCCTTTGCCTCTTGCAGTGAGGGAGCAGAAAGGACAGGGGCACGCCCCCAAGGGTATTTACCTCCCTTTGTCTTTGGTTTCCTTTCTTACATCTCTTTTTAGCCACAAGTAGGAAAATATTTCAACTCTTTGAAGAAATGAGAAAGGGAATTTTCATTTTGACCTGAGAGAATGAAAATGTAGAGATTGACTATAAACTCCAGAAAGCCGCAAAAGGTCAGTTTTTTGCTATTTTGCCTTTTTATATTTTCCCCTTTCTTCTTAGGGAGCTGCAGGAAACTCACTTCAGGAGCAAGCAAAGACTCTGAATGCTAAGTAAACTGGCTCGCAGAACCAACCCAGTACATCCTGGTCTCTTGATGCTGGTAAACTGACTCACAGAACCAACCCATTGCATCCTGGCTTCTTGATGATAAGTAAACTGGCTCGCAGAACCAACCCAGTGCATCCTGATCTCCTGATGGTCAGTCTGGTCCTGTGCTATGAGGGAACACAGCTACTTCTTGACACAGCAGCAGAAGAGGGAAGGTACCTGGGAGATGAGCTATCTTTGTTTCCCTTCTTCTCTTTTCCTGAGTTATGATGCAAATTTTATAGTTCTGACTTAACTTGGAGTCTCTCTCTATGGACCATATTCTTAAACTGTCAATATTAGGATCACTGTATCACTGTCCTCCCATTGATCATCAATTTGCTCGAGCAGGCACCAGCAACATTTCCATATGTCCTGTCACATGCAAGTAGAGCCCAAGGGCATCTGCTCGCTCCAGGAACATAAAGAGCCTCAAACCATTCCATCAGGTCATGGGAATGAGGTCTATATTGCTACTGGTATTTGGCATATCAAATACGACATGGGTAGCTTGCCAGGCTCTGCCATTTTATGTTCATGGTAATATTTCATTCAGGGTCCTAGGAGAGCTTAAAAGAGAGACTCTGCAAAACAGTTCCTTTTGAAAGCTTGGCTCAAGTGGAATCTGAGAGACAGTATCAGAGATATGGTGGCTTAGAGATTTACTAAGTGCCTATAAGCTCTCTGAACTGAAAAAGACTCAGTTTGGATACTGTTGGACTTTCCTACATTCAAATGAAGGATCACTTCACTTTATCACTTGAATCCCGTTATTCATCGATTTGCTCAAGTGGGCACCAATAACATTTCCATTGGACCCTATCACATGCCAAAGTAGCCCAATGGCATCTGGTTGATTCAGGAATATGAAGAACCTCAAACCGTTCCTTCAGGGTCTTGACAAGGAAGTCTGACCATCTTGTAGGTGGGCGGCCACGTGATCTTTTGACATCCCGTGGGATCCAGTCGGTAACAGCTTTAGTCCAGTGGTTGTCTCCAAATCGCATTACATGTCCAGCCCATCTGATTTTCGATGCCTTGGCAAACGAGAGAGGGTCCCTGATTCTGAAATAGTGACAGAGGTCAGAACTCCAGATTCCTTCTCTCACTTGAGTGAGGCGTGATATTCCAAGCATAGCTCTTTCGATTCCTCTCTGGGAGACCCGAATAGCATTCTCATCCTGCTTTTGTAGGGCCCAGGTCTCTGAGGCATATGTTAATGCAGGGAGAATGGTGGAGTCAAAGAGATGTGCCCGGAGCCAGAGGTTCTTTGTCCTTTTAGCTATTTCTTCGATGCCTTTGAAGGCATTCCATGCCGCTCTCTTCCTCCTGCGCAGCTCAGGTTTTAGGTCATTCATCATGTTGACTTCTCGACCTAGGTACAGGCTTGTATAAGGCTTGAGGAGTTACAGAATATCAACAATTGCAGACAAAGGCCACCCGGGATCCTGAAGTTGGTTCCCCACTTTGATATCCTCATAATACAAAATCTCCCTCAAGATTATCACATCCTACATTGGCCCATGGATAGACACTTGCCACATGTATGTGGATAGAGAAAGGACCATGGCAATAATAGTTGAAATGATCACTCTGAATCAGAGTGAGATCAAAACGAGTACTGAACTGAGTACTGAAAGTAGTTAAAGGGATATACATCATAACCTTTCAGTATCTGTATTGAAAACCATAATGCCCAAAAGGAAAGAGGGCAGAGAGAGAGAGAGAGAGAGAGAGAGAGAGAGAGAGAGAAAGTTCCCTTGATAAAGGCAGGAATCAGGAGAGAGCAGGAGGGAAACTGGGGACATTGGTGGTGGGAAATGTGCACTGGTGAAGGGATGGATATTGGAACATTGAATGACTGTTGGGAGCCTAGGGGCACGTCACCCAACATATGATTGAAACCCGATCCTGAGCAACTTTGTAACTGTGCATCTCACAGTGATTCAACTAAAAAGTAAATAAGTAAAGATAAAAATGGTTTGCATTTTTATCCCTTAGCTGTCCACAGCTAAGGGAAATGCAAATTAAAATTGGAACAAAAGAACACGATACATCTAGTAGATGGAAGTTTAATATCTGACCAAATCATATCAAGTAGTGACAAAGGTGTGGAACAACCGGAAGATCTGGCACTGCTAGTGGAGACATGAAGTGGCACAACTGCCCTGACAGTTTCTTTCAAAAGTCAAACATAGATTTATCATGTGATCCAGCCATTCTACCCTAGATGCTTATCCCAGCTGGGAGGAACACAGACAGATGACCTTAAGGTGGAAGGAGACGGACACGGTGGAAAGTCTGAAGATGGGCTGGTGGCACCAGGAGACCTCACAGTAAGAAAGTCCCATTAGCAGGCCTGTCTCAGTCCGAGATCTGACTCCTTCCAGGGTTTCACAAATTCTGGAGCTCCTCACGTCAGTCTCTGAAAAACAAGAATCTGATGATCAGCAAACAGACAGTGTGCGGTCACCTCTTCTGGAAGCTGCTGCCTGATCACAAACTGAAAATCCAATGGAAATTTCTAGGTGAGTGTGAGCCAGTGCAGTTCTTTTTCCCAGGGACAGGGTCAACCACTGTGATCAGTGCTGGCACAGCTCAGCATGTACTTGCTGTAAGGGATTCTCTAGGCACTGGGTAAATGGCATTTGATGCTCTAGGCACTGGGTAAATGGCATTTGATGCTCTAGGCACTGGGTAAATGGCATTTGATGCTCTAGCCTGGGTAATGGCATTTGATGCTCAGGCCTGGGAAATGGCATTTGATGATTACAGAGATTATTTCAATAATAGAAAAAAATATGAAAAAATTTTCACTTGTCACTTGTATCACTTGTCTTCCCATTGTTCATCGATTTGCTTGGGTGGGCACCAGTAACATCTCCCTATGTCCTGTCACGTGCTAGTGTAGCCCAAGGGCATCTGCTCGCTCCAGGAACATGAAGAGCCTCAAACCATTCCTTCAGGTCATGGGAATGAGGTCTATAATTGTTACTGGCATTTGGCATATCAAATACAACACGGGTAGCTTGCCAGGCTCTGCCGTGTGAGTGGTATACTCTCAATAGTAAAAAATTCTTAATTGGATAAATACCATCATTTCAAAGTTCAGGAAAAATAGCATCTTTTGTAACTCAGAATCATTTCTTTCACAGTCTTTCTATTAGTCTTCAGTAATATGCAATTCTTAGAGTTATTATTAAATTTGGGCCAACTCTTTCTTGTACTGTTTGTATATTTGAGATGTAACATTTGGAAGAATTCTTTGGTGGAGAGTCTCAGAGCTTCATACACTTCCAGGCTCACTTCTCCATTTTTTAAAAAAATATAATTCAGGGGTAAGAATTCCAGATACTGCCTGTGATGATTTAAGGTGAGTTGGCACAGGTGGGAGGAGCATTCCTGGAATTCCTTCTCACACTTGGAGAGCACATAAGAATTCAACCCCTTGCAAGCCAAAAAACCCTCCCAACTGCTAAACCAAATGATGCTGCCCGAACTATCCCCTTCACCAGATGTAATGTGTCCACAACAATTATGCATCGGAACCACTCCTTTGCTTTTCTTTAACCCAACCAGGATGGTGGAGAGGAAATAGAGCATCTTAACCTACGGCAAACAGAAGACTTTTCCACATTTTATAAAAACGAACAACCCCCTGAGCACATTCCATATCTTTGGAAGCAGGATAAGCAGATAAATCTACTCCAACCTAGGTGAATTGTGTAGCCCCGTGGACGCCTCAGCTGTGAAAGGGAGAGAAAATCCTTACCCCCAAAAGGGTTTCCAGTGAAATGTTGGTGCAGCCATGCAGAGTGCTGAGTCAGGTCCTGATTCATCAGCTGCCGTCACTGATGGCTTCCAATCCCTCCCTGACTCTTCCTAGTAGAGACTGGTCAGCCACAGTCAGTAGGTGCAGTGCAGTAGGCTATGGGATAAGAACCCATAGCCTCTCTGAACTACTCTGCTTTCCTGTCAGGGCTCAGACAACAAGCCTGACACTACACCTAAGAGAAGGACTGATAGGAAAAAATTCTTTATGAAGGGCCACTTGAAAGCTGCTTCGAAAGTGCTACAGGAGCAAACTCACTGGGTGGACAGATGGTCACACAGCTGCACAGCAAGAAGGTGGAGAGAGGGGCTTCCCATGTGTGTATCATAGGGAAGGCAGAGAGGACACGGTGTTTTTGGATGCAGGTAGCTCTCTCTGCCATCACAGATGTGCAGTGTGTGTGCAGATCCAAGTCAAACAAAAAGCTCAGAGACCCCTGAACTACATACAAAAGGCCACTGACCTCTACAGGAAGTGTCAAACTCAAATGCCCAGAGGTACCAGTCAGGGACTCAATGACTTAGGTCAGCCAGGAGAAAGCAAAAGAACTCAGTGGAGAGAGGAGTCAGAAAGGTTTTTTTTTTCTAATCTCTTTCAAGATTTTTTTTTGAGTCTCTAGATCATGACCAGCAGATAAGTTTATATAGCGCTGGAGGTAATTCCCTCTCTCTCTTTCTCTCTCTCTTTAACTTTATTTAAACACTGTGATTAACAAAGTTAATTAACAAAGTATAGTTAATTAACAAAAGCACAGTTGTTTCAAGTATTCAATATTCCAACACCAATCCCACCACCACTGTGCCACCAAAGACCCTCTTTTCCCACCCACCCCTATCCCCATGCCTGCTCCCTTAGCAGGCACTAATTATATTTCTTATTATAACATATATCTCGGAATGGTATTGATAAAGTCATGACCTTTTTACTGGGTTGCTAGGTGCGAATTGGACCATCTGTGTTATTGCTTTCACTTATTGAACTTATTAAATGTAGTGGGCTTCTACTCAATTTTTTAACAAAGATGTTCATGTTAATGTCTTACAAATATTCAATACTCATCCCCAAATCCACCACCATTGCAACTATGGACAACAATTATTTCAAATTTTCCCAACTCAAGCCTGCTTGAGCCTGTCCCTAAGCAGACACTCAATAATTAATTTTATATTGCTTGTTAGAGCTAATTTGCTAAATATGGTTGAGAAATGTTTTCTTAGAAGAAAGTGAACGAGGATTGTTCAATCTCATGATAGAGCCTTTGAGCCATTAAGCCCTTTGTATAAGAAATTACTGATACATTGTTACAGAATACGCCTTATGACTACTTCTTTTGTTCGGTGCCTTATACTTACATCTATTAAATGTGATGTGATACCTGGTATATCAGTACACTAGTCCTCTAGAAGCCGATTACCACAGCAATTCCAGAGATTGTAACACCTTGAGCACGATGGTGATTGTGGAGTGTGTGGTGTGTGGAGGTTTTTCAGTTACTTGGGTTCTGTTGGGATAGGCCAGACCTAAACCCGTCCCCCTCGGGGCCCCTGTGTTCGGCCTGGTGTGGGGAGGATCGGGCACATCTCTGCCACTTATTGATCTCTTTCAAGATTTATAGATGAGCCTCTGGATCATGGTCAATGGATGAGGTTACTTTGGCGCCTGAGGCAGCTCATGGATGTGACCACTGGGCCTTCCTGAAGTACAGGGAGATGGGGGAGTGGGCCCATCCCCCGACTCTGAGAAAGCCTGGAGAATCCAGTCTCAGAAACCTACATACCTGAGTTTTTTAATGGATTCATTCATGGATGGGGCTTGTCTGAGCACTGGATTCTGGCCTTGAGCTCAAGTCTGTTGGGTTTTTGACTGCTGGTGCTCAGTTGGGACAGGTCAGACCTAAACACTCCCCCTCTCAGGGGCCGCTGTGTTCAGCCTGGCACTGGGAGAACCTGTGGCATCTCCAGGGAAGGAAGTCTTAGTCTGACCACTAAAAGGGGGTCCCGGAGTGGGTGGGCTAGAGCACCTGGAGGTGAATAGTCCCCTGTGAAGAGGTCCAGTCTCCGAATTGCCTGTGGAAATAGAAGCCTATTGTCCACATTTTTTTTTAAAGAAAAACTAGAAATCTGTGCTTTTTAAAATTGGATCACAGTGAATTTCAGAGCTACAAAGTTATTCATTGTTAAGTTTTGGTATACATGTTCTAATAACAGTTCCTTCGCCAGAGTCCACTTGCCTCTCCATTGTCAGAAATCTGGGCTCTTAAGGATAATGTTCCAAAAGATAAACAGTCACTTACCAGTTACTGAAGTCAAAAAGCAAAGCAAACAGTTGTAGTGGAAGTCAAGGGGCAGTGGACAGCCCAGCGAGTCCATTTAACTAGACCTTTCAAATTTCTATCAGGAGGGAGAGAAACAGTAAGAGATCAAAGAGGGTACCAGCCAAGAAACTTTCTCTCTTTGTCCCTTCACCTCTGACTCTCCGATGCAGGAAATTAGCGTTTCTCACCCATGAGGATGTGACCAGAGAACAAAGAAAAGCCAAAGGGGCCAAGAGCCTGCTGAGCTGTGGGCCTTGAGAGTGGGGCCACTGAGGTCCAGCAGCAGACTCCAGGGCATCAGGGCCAAAGGATGGGCCGTGGTGGTCTTCGAAAGTCAGAACCAGAAAGAGGCCAAGAGGTATGGCGCCGGAGAGACAGCAGCGCAAATGAGGGAGGATGGTAGACCACGAGGGGACAGAGGTGCCAGTATGAGGATACCTTCACATCCACACCCACCTCCAAGTCCCAAACAGGTCCCAAACTACCTTCCTTAAGTCGTTGAACAGCTAATAGTAACTTAACAAGCATCAGGAATTATGTGCAAAACGCACACACATTACTCACGAACCCACATTCTCAGGAACTAAGCCAGTTTTGAGGTGATGAAGGCAGAGCAACCATAGCAAACAACCAAGTTAGTGCCCCAACACTCCTATTATTGCTCCTGGTTCTAGGAGTGAGGATCCTAAGGGGGTGTCCTGGGGGCAGCCTGACTGTCTCCGTGTCACTGAGAGGTGTTTGAGATGGCTCTCAGGGCTAGGGAATCTGAGATGGCCACTGCCCCTGGCAGATGCCACTGCTGAGGTGGAGGAACAGCAATGGGGAGGGGCCTGGGGGCAGACTAGATCTCACCTCTCCTTCAAGACTTTTATCCCCCAAGGCACGCGTGGGCTGGAGGCGCCCTAACCCGGAAGCTGTCTGCTGTTGTGAGTGGAGTTTCATGGAACATCCTTGGCTTACTGGTTGTCCATACTGCTTTCATACAAGGCTGCTAGGTTTATGATGGGGAGGACATGGTCTACAAACTCTCAAATGCTTACCGATCAATCCTTTTTAGAAAATGTTTGCCAATCCCTGCTTATTAAATTTTGCCAACCAAGAAATTGGAGCCTGTGTGAGTTACAAGAACAACAAAAAATTTATTGGAGGCTTAGGGCTTCAGGCCTGGAGAACATGGACCAAAAGAAATGCTGAACTGTGTGCCAGCGCCACACATGCACAAAAAGCCTGGCTTGATGGGCTAGGAGCTGCAATAGCACAGCGGAGAGGGCTTTGGCCTTGCACTCGGCTGACCTGGGTTCAATCCCTGACACCCATATAGTGCCCTGAGCCCACTAAGAGCAAGCCTTGAGCATTTCCAGGTGCAGGGTCATCCACACCATGAACTGTTGTCTGCAAATGAGATTTTCAGTTTGTGCAGTTCTGGTAGTTGGAAAAGTCCTCAAGTGGTGAGTCTTGGGTGATATACAGGAATTTCAATCCTGGGCATATTGTGGTGGGTGGGTATTGATTCTGATTTTCTAGGAGCCAGAGGCCTTGACAAGCCAGGGGCTGCTATATGTGGGTGCCAGTCACAGTAGCCTCCCACCGGCTTTGGTTATCCAGATGCAAATGACTCCTCAATACCGACTTTCTGTGGACTGCAGGAAGAGGGGCAGGAGACAGCGGGAGCTCTGCAAGGTGCCAACTGCCACCTTCATGTAGGCAGGTTCAAGCCAACTGCATGTAATTATGATCGCACTCTCAGAGCCCATGTTCAGTTAGCTGTGGAGAGAGGATGGGGGCCAGTGGGGGAAGCTGACAACTTCAGGGGGCTTCTAGAGAGCTCCTAGCAATTGGACAGTCACTGGGAGAAAGAGATTTCTGATCTCAACTGAGGGTCCCTGGGGTCCTTACAGGAGTCAGTTTAAGGAACACTGGTATGAAGTACAAAAGAGGTCTCAAACCCGGAGACCAAAGCAATATAGAGCTGGAAAGGCATTTGCCCTGCATGTAGCCGACCCGGCTATGCTCCCCCAGCATCCCATATGGTCCCCTGAGTACTGCCAGGAGTGATCTCTGAACACAGAGCCAGGAATAAGCCCTGAGCACTGTTTGGGAAGGAATAAAACCAATAGCCCTAAGGCTGCCAAGCTCACCTTGTGGACACAGAAACTAAGGCCTGATTAAACCTTTACCTGGCATTAGCAAGGATCGACCCAGAGAAGACTCAGGAAGAACAAAAGCCAGGAAAGGAATATCAAAAAGGACCATCAACTACTACCAACTCTACCCCCTTGGCAAACACCCTAGCATAGACTGGCTCTTAGAATGACCCACATGGGGCAGGTTGGGAGAAACCCTAGAAAAACCAATTTAGAACAAAGGAAGTGGGTGCATGTCCTGCCCGAGCCCACACACTGCCACACACCTGTGCCTGAGCCCACACACTGCCACACACCTGGTGCCTGAGCCCACACACTGCCACACACATGGTGCCTGAGCCCACACACTGCCACACACCTGTGCCTGAGCCCACACACACGTGGTGCCTGAGCCCACACACTGCCACACACCTGTGCCTGAGCCCACACACTGCCACACACACTGTGCCTTAGCCCACACACTGCCACACACACGTGCCTTAGCCCACACACTGCCACACACATGTGCCTGAGCCCATGCACTGCTACACATGGTGCCTGAGCATATGTCGCCTGTATCTCCCCCTCTTGAGATCTGACTTTCTTACTTTAACGTGGGGATATGTAGTGGGGCTCTCTCTGCACTCTGGAGAAGGCCGTGCACTCTGGGGCGTATTAGTCTCTCTCTCCCCCTCTCTCTCTCTTTCTCTCTCTCTCTCTCTCTCTCTCTCACACACACACACACACACCTTCATTGGAATATGCAAATAAAGCCTGTTATACTTCACTGATTGTCTCCTCCTGGAATTCTTTTTTGAGAAGCAAAGGCAATGGACCCAAGAGCCCGGGGAAGGTCTAGGAGGGACTTTTCTTTCCTGCAAGGAGCAAAACTCCCAGTAGACTCTCATTAATCCAGGATTTCCCCAACCGCTCCAGGGTGGCAGAGGTGGAAAGAGAGAAAGCAGGAAATTCCAGGTCTCCTTATCCAGGCTCCTGCCTCTCTCCTCTCCCCTCACCCTAGGACCCCTGCTCCTCCCCACCTCACCCCAGGACCCCCCACTCCTTCCCACTTCACCCCAGAACCCTGACCGACATCACCTTCCCCTATATCATCCTGATGTGCGCAAAGGCAGGAAGCCAGAAAGACTTAGATGGTCAGTGCTGGGACATTCAACTCAGTTTGAGGAGTGGGCAGAGTTGCAGCTGGGCTGGGCTACAGGTGCCCAATTGGTGCCCCAAGGTCAGGAGGGGGAAGGGGAGGAAATGACCCCTTCTCTCCTGCGGCAATTTCAGGTGTCCTGCGAAGAGCAATGTGGTTCTCACGGAGAGCAGTAATGGAAGCTCCCCGCTGGGTGGCCAAGGCCTCCCCATTAGCGGCTCCATCGTTGTAGACAAATTGTTTTATTTAAAGTGAGGTTTCAAACTGTGTACTAGTAGGAAGCAAGCATTTGCTATAAAGAGCTTGATTACAAGTGTTTCTCAAATGATTTAAGGAGTTACACATTTGTTTGGTTGCAAATGTTTTTTTAAATATATATGGTTGAAAAATTAATAAAAGTAATCTATCCTGTCACCAAGCCTCGGCTCGGCTCCTGCAGCCCCTAAGGGAGACAGAATCCCCAAAGAAACCAGGCAGTGCCCGCCTCTCTGGCGCTGTGCTCTGCTGGCCAGTCTGCAGGGGCGCCCAGAGCTGTCACACCTCCCACATTAGCACCCAAGGGACCCTCCGCCCAAGCAGCACCCTCACTGCCCTTCCTCCCTCCTTCTTCCAACGATGTGCTGGTGAGAGTTCAGAGATATGGAATCACACATCCTCACTCTGACCCCTCACTCTGACCTCAGCATTCCCAGGTTGTAATCACAGCTGTGAAAGGGGAGCCAGTCATGGTGGGAAGCAGAAGTCTTGGCCGTGGACAGCAGGACAGAGACTGAGCCTCTGGGTCCATTGGTCCCAGAGGATCCAAAGCACAGCAGCGCTGCAGGGCTTGAGGGTGGCTGAGAGATGTGTCTATTGTAGTAGTGGGGGTGAGGGCCTATCTGGTCTGCTGATGAGCTGGCGATCACAGACTCAAAGGCTGGCTTGCTTTCTTCTGTAGGCACTCGCGGTTTCCTAAGCTATTCTTGGTTGACTTTCAGGCATACAGAGCTCCACCACCTACGCTGTCACCAGCTTCCCTCCATCGATGCCCCCTGTGCCCTCCCACCCCCTGCCAGCTTCCTCGACAGGCACATTTCCAAGTTGGGTTATTGCAGCTGGGATTTCCTGCTTTCAGTCGTGTTGTGCCTCTGCTACATGCAACAGTTCCATGACAGCTGTCCACCAGCACCAGTGTCTGGGCCCTGTGCTGGCCCGTTAGCCTGCCTCCCCCCTTCCGTATCTCTCCTTTCCTGTTGTCAGCTTTATAGCCCAGGATCCAAGGTAATCTAGGTCTACCATTGTTTTTAGGTCCCACCCCACCCCCTCTTTGGTGCCTTACTTTCTCTGTTAGTCTCTGGGCTCTGGATTTGGACATGTCCATTTTCTGTGCAGGCATCCAGCCCTCTGCATGGATGAGACCTGGAGATTCAGGTCAAATTATGAATCAAAGGTCAATGCAACCCTTAAGAAACTAAAATTATTTCTGAGGAGAGCAAAACATCACAGATTCATTAGCACTTGGCAGCGATCACTTGTATCACTTGCCTTCCCATTGATCGTAGATTTGCTCAAGCGGGCACCAGTAACATCTCCATACTTCCTGTCACATGCTAGTGAAGCCCAAGGGCATCTGCTCACTCCAGGAACACGAAGAGCCTCAAACCATTCCTTCAGGTCATGGGAATGAGGTCTATAATCGTTACTGCTTTTTGGCATCTAGGGTTACCAAGTTTAAAGTCAGGGGTCCAGGGAGTTAGGCAGATAGAGGGAAGGTGGGGGACTCCAACATGGCTGAGACTGCAGGATCCCGCCCCCCCACCCCTCACCAGAGTGGCTTCCTGCAAACCATCCAGATGCCTGACGGTGACCTGTGGGCTGTGAAAGCAGATGGCCATGGTAGGCTGGAGTCAAGGAGAAATGGGGCTACATTCATGCTGAACCCACACTGCTGCATTTGGAGGAGGCGGGGCCTCGGTGACAGAAGGCTGTTATTAAAGAGACAAGAGCTGATTGGAGAAAAGCACAGAGGGGGGGGAATCACCACCTGGAAGATGCTGGACTCTGTCCTTCTCCAAACCTATCTTAGTCTCAGACTGGGGTTAGGATTTAGAGCAGACTGGTTGTGTAAGAGGTTAAAAGACTTCATGCTTATGGGCAGGACGGGGAGTTCTGGGTTAAGGCGCTGGGGCTGCCACTCGCTGTGGTTATAGGAGCCTGGAGCGGGGCGGGGTGTGGGGAGGGCTTTACACTGGGCCACCTCGTCTGGGTTCAGCACAGCTGCCTTGAAGCATCCTTCCCTGGGGCTGTTGATTCTTCTCCAGGTGAGAGGAGTCGGTGGATGGAGAAGTCCCCACGTGTTCTCAGCGGCCTGTTTCTTTCTCCTCCCAGCCTCTATCCATCACTGGGCCTGGTTCATCACCAACCACAGAGCATCAACCCGCAGAGCTCAGGAACAGAGCAAGACTGGAGGGGAGAGAGCCGCCACTGTAAGTGTATATGAAGGAGCAAAATGGAACCTGGGGAACTGAGTGATAGAGCAGGGAGAGTATTGGACTTGCATGCAGCCAGCCTGGGTTTAATCCCCAGCATCCCATATGGCCCCAAGCCCCACCAGGAGCGATTCCTGAGCAGAGAACCAAGAGTAAGCTCTGAGCTCTGCTGCGGGTGGCACCCCTCCCCTCCACAAAGTGGACTCTAATGGTACACAGCCAAATTCCTTCCTCTGTGAATTCTAACCTGACTGAGGCTGCCGCACTCTCACCCCTGCCCTCCGTGTCCTCTTCTTCCTCCCCTGGGTTTTCTGTCATCTCTGTTCGTGAAATGACACTGAGATCATCAGAGGAGCCATGTCCCTCCCTCAGGTTGGTGGCATGGGAAGGACGCAAGAGTCAGAAACCCTATAGTGTGAGCCCCGTGACCTCGAGTAACTCATGATTCTCCCAAAACTCACTTACGGGGTTTGGCAAAAGTGAATGACGTCACATCATTCCCTCTCTGAGGTCTATGCAGACAAGGGAGGGAACTCAAAACCGTCTTCACCAAGAAGGAGTGTGAAGCCTGCAGGGGCCCAAGGTGACTCGGTGCCACCATCTGCTCACTGAGGGAGTGTCACAAGCGGAGTGATGCATACTCCTGTACAAGAGCTGGCCAAGGGCTTCCTGCAGGGAAAAAACAAGTCCACAGGAAGGACCTCACACAGGTAGGAACTAAGTGGGTATTGGCTGATAGTAAAGTAAGCTCAGACTCATATGAATATCAGGAGAGAAGTCAAGCAATGCCTGTTTAGGGAATGGCACTTCCTCGGGGTATCTTAATAACATTAAGCAATGCCTGTTTAGGGAATGGTGCTTCCTAGGGGTATTTTAATAACATTTTCCTAGTAGCTACATGCCACATTAGATGTGAAATACACGAGCTTACCTGAGGACTTATTTCTCTGTTTCTAATTTACAGAAGAAAGAGAGAAAGATGTTACGTCTCGGGATGTAAGTAGGTCACCCGGAAATCAATCTTAATTTTCCATATTTAAACCACCTCATTTCGGCAATATCACGGTAGATTTAGTTATGATAAAGAACTCACTGAGGAACTCGTTGGTACTGTTTGTGATTTTTTTAACAGGACAAAGGTGTTACAGACTTTATTCTGATTAAAATAGGTTAAGCTCTAGCTGCTCTGGATTCTAGGCAAAGTCGCCAATGAGGTTCTTTTTGTTTGTTTCATTTTATGTTTGTTTGAGGGCCACACCCAGCAATGTTCAGGGGTAACTCCTGGCCCTGCACTCAGGAATCACTCCTGGCAGGCTTGGGGGACCATATTGGATGCCAGGGATTGAAACCAAGTCAGCTGCATGCAAGACAAATGCCCACCCTGCTGTGCTATCTATCACCGTGGGCGCCTCCATAAGGTTCCTGATGGTGACATTTGGCCCTCTGAGACTCCTGATGGTGACCTTTGGCCCTCTGAGGCTCCTGATGGTAACCTTTGGGCCTCTGAGGCTCCTGATGGTGACCTTTGGGCCTCTGAGACTCCTGATGGTGACATTTGGGCCTCTGCCGCTTCTGCCAAAATTTGTACCATAAAGTCTCACCTTCAGGGTGCCAGATTCAGAGGTGGCACCTTTGGGAGGTGATTAGAACAGGAGGGTGCCCTCGTGAATGGGATCAGCACACTTTAAACTTTCTAAGGGGCCAGAGGAGGAGCTTGCTTGCCCTGTACCCTGTCACTCAGGCTAGGGCTTCCCTGCCTCCAACACAGTGAGGAGCCTATGTCTGTTGGGAGCCGCATGATACGTGTGTCCCAGCATCCAAACTGTCCTCCTGTCCTCCCTCTGGCCTCAAACCTGGCTCGTCGTCCTCTACTAGGACATCCTTTGTGCCTGCATTCAGTGAGGTCACCAGAGCACCAAGTGTGTGGCTGCCCTGCGTGGGCTCTCAGGACACTCAGAGCAAGGCACCAACTCCGGGGGCACCGGACCAGTGTCTATTGGGGAAGCCCAGGGGAGGTTTCACAGCTTTAAAGTCTCTCACAGCCAGACACAGAGCAGCCAGACACATTTAGACCCACTGGGAAGCCTGGCTTTCTTTTTGGAAAAGCCAAATCTTTTGCTGAGATGCAGTTTTGGTTCTGTTTGTTTTTATCTCTGCAACACTCGCATACTAGAGAGTTGAACTGCTCCCAAGATGCCTTGTGGGAAGCTGTAGATTTCCCCACCGCCCCTCCTCTGTTTCTGGCCCCTCCTCCTCCGTTTCTGGCTCCGCCTCCTCCATTTCTGGCTCCTCTGCAGACAGTCGTGTTCATAGCACCCACCCCTGTAGCTGATTATTTTCCTTTTTACCTCCATGTCTTTAAATAGCATCCCTGAATTGCCGTTTTTAATTTTTTGGCTGTTGGCCTTTAAAAAAACAAAACCCAAAAAGGACTTTGCACTGGAGGAGCTAAGAATTTAGTTCCTCTTCTCCCACCCTTCCTCACCCGCCACCCTCCCAGGAGAGTGTTAATAGAATCAAATGTTTACAATACCGGACTTCCATGACATTTCCAACTCACAACTTTTATTTTGCCGGAGACTTGTGTCATTCTTTTCTCTCTTTAAAACATTTGCATGATATTCCATATTCTCATCAGTCCTTCAAGAGCGAGCACAGAAACACGATTCTAAACATCCTCCCAAGAAGTCCAGCCCTATCCATGCTCTTCCAAGTTCGTCTTCCTGAGGAAGTGGTCTCCTGGCTCCTGGTTGTAAACGCTTTCAGTCTACATTATCGGGTCTCTAGCTTCTATGCAATCTACAGCATTTTTTGTGTTTGTTATCTTGCTCTTGTCTGATAGCACCGAGTGTTCTGTGGAAGACTAGCTTGTTCTTGCTTTATTGTTGCAATGTTTTGTTTGTGTCTCTGGGGATAGGAAAGATAGCGTTTCTGAAATTTCCCTTTCCCTGTAAAACCTTTTCCTTCCAAGTTGATTTGGTTTGGTTTGTAATTCCGTCTTCTGTGACTATTCCTCAGATATCCGCTGAGCCTCAGGAGTCAATTATATGAAAGTGGGGGATAAACACTCTGAGCAAGGGTGAGGACTGGGGACTGTGACCTCCAATGTGGCTATAAGGGAGCCTCCATCTCTAGGATTACATGCCCTAGTATTTAAGAGACCTTGACAAATGTCTCCTAGAGTGGGATCTCCTCTCCAACCTTTTTCCTAAGGAGAGTGGGATTGGAGACTTAGGGGCGGGACTCCTCTAAGCCACGCCTCTCCTTAGTTCAGCCCCCGCCCTCCCTCCCTGCAGGCACCCCTGCTGATTGCCAAGTCCACAGAGAGATAGCAGGTATCAGCCACTCCCACAGAGATGATTCTTTTTTGGTGATTTTTTTTTCATTGGCACAGCCTCAAGCCAAAATGGTGCCACTTTAAACAACAAAACAGGACCCATCAAGCTCAGCCACAAATCTGATATGCTTGGGGGGCTGAGTCCAGGGCTGAGGGGCTCCAGCAAACCCAGGTTCCCTTTGGGGTGGCATGGACAGCCAGAGATGTAGCCAGGGTATAAAGGCAGGTCGAGACCACCGTGCGGCTTCCCGGAATGGAACAGGTGAAGAAGGTTATCGTTGGTCTCCACCAGGCAACACAATGCCATCTGTGTGCTGCAAAGAATTCTCTCTCTTCCTGTCTCAGTTCATAAGCTTCCGGAGCCACAATCTCAATAGATCTGCTCTGGACACAAGTCGAAAGGCAGTCATACTCCTAGCATTATGACGGCAGAATAGAGGACAGCCTGTTGTTCTCTAAACCAGGCACTATTAAAAAGTAACAATTGATCCATTGTTTGATGCACTTCGTCATTTCTCCAGTGGGTACAGAATCTGCCACATGGCAGGTGGGTTCTAGGAGTCAACCCTACAACAGTGAACAGAGGTAAGGTTCTGCCTGCAGGTAGGGGGCGCTAGGGGCCTCTAATCAGCAGCTTGGGGACTGGGCTGGGATAAAGGTTGAAACCCTTGAAAACACTTTTTCTCTGTCTCTGATGCGTTTTCCTACAAACTGAGTAAATTCTTGAATGTCTTCTTCAAGACCCAATGGGACAAAGCAAATAAAGAGGTTGATTTCCATTTTACAATTGGAATTCCTTCTGAATCCTTTCTGTTTGTGTAAGCACGCAATTTCAATAATAAAGCACTCCATACTGCCATCCTTCAGTAACTGTGAAAGGTCATTAACATTTTAATTACTCCTCAAGTGAAAGACTTTCATAAAGATTGAAAACATTTTACCTAGTGCTTTTGTGTATAGTGAATACTCAAATTGTAGACTCAGTTGTTGGCTAATTTATAGCTGGGTTCACAGCACAAGACCTAAGTATTAATTTTAAACTTTTTTTGGTTCCACTGTCATTTTAACTGGCAATTTAGCAAGGGTTTTAACAAGCTTGGAAAAAGAAGAACTAAAAGGCCACTTTATTTATTTTTATTTCAGGTTGGGTGGGAGGTTTGGGGGCCACACCTGGCAGGGGCTCAGTCGGGGCTTTACTCCTGGCTCTGCTCTCAAGGATCTCTCCTGGCATGCTTTGGGTACCATATGGGGTGTCAGGGATCAAACCCAGGTTGGTCACGTGCGTCCTGCTGTTCTATTGTTCCAGTCTAAAAGGTCACTTTTAGAGGCCATAAACTTTGGGCTTTTTCATACAAATCATGAAGAGAAAATGTAAAACTTTGGTTTTGAGGCTAGGAAAATAAATAATAAAGGGGTTAAGGCACATGCATAAAGGAGTTGCATGCAGCTGACCCTGGTTCAGTTCCTGACATGACACAGTCCCCCACCCACCACTGGGTGTGGCTCTAGAGGTGCCTGGCAGGGCCAGAGCAACAACGGTTCTCTCACTGAACTGCCAGCCTAGTTCACTGAGAATCATCGAATGGGCCCCCAGGCTTCCTGTGGGAAATGGGCACTGGTGGAGGGATGGGTGCTGGAATACTGTATGACTGAAACCCAATCATGAGCAGCTTTGTAATTACATACCTCGCCATGGTATAATAAAATTAAAAAGAAATGAATGCAAAGCAGAAGTTCTAGGAAGACATTTAAAATGTTGCTTTAGTGAACTCACAGATGATACAAAAGCAAAACAACCTGATTTTGATATGGAGAATGTTTGAGTGGTTGGGGGGGCATGGATCAAACCAAGGACGACATTGCCTGAAGTCATAGTTCAATGATCCATAGCAAGGTCAAGCTTTCTTCAGTTCTCTGATGCCTGAGAGACGTGAGGATGGTGTGGGGGATCTGAGAAGGCAGAGGCTGCTTCAGGAGGCAGAGGAGAGAACCATGTCCTGCTCTCCACAAGGCCAATGGAAGCAGCAGTTGAAGAAGCTGCAGCAAGTTCTCGCTGCTGCTGAAAGTGGCGCCACTAAACAAAAAAGTTTCAATGTAGACAAATACTTTTATTTTTGGAAGGAAATGCCATCTGGGTCAGTGGCTGGCTACAAAGCTTCAAAGAACAGGTTGACTCTCTTTGGCTAACGTAGTCAGCAACTCTGAGTGAAAGCCAAGGCTTCCTTCAACACCCACAAAACCATAGAAATGTGCTAAAACTATTCTTATTGGGTTCAATAAATGGAACAACAACAAAGCCTGAGTGACAACACTGGTTTTACAACCTGGGGTAACAACATGGGTTAACCGAATACCTTTCTGGAAAGTTTGTTTTAGGTACTATGTTAGGTACTATGGCTTATAATATTGTGAATGGTAAGATTTCGTGTATAGAACATTTCAGCACCAGGCTCCATTTCCCTCCGCCACTGTCTTAACGTGTCCCCTCCCACCCCCGTCTTTTCCCTTTTCCCTTCTTATCCCCTTCTTACCCTTCATCCCCTCCTTTCCCTCCTCTGCCTCCCCTTCTCTATCCTGGCCTCCCTCCCTGTGATAAGCTTCCTATGAAAGAGCAGCTCTGAGTTTCTATTGCCTTTGGGTGTCTATCATAGTCCACTCTGCTTCTTCATATCCCACTCATTGTGTGCCTGCCCCTCTCCTAACTTCAGTCAATAGGGTACTCTGCAGATCCATCCACATAGCGGCAAATCGCATGATTTTGTTTCTGAAAGCCAAGTTGAAGGAGTGGCTGGGTTCGATGGCCCCAGATGAAACGGGAGAGAAATCATTTCCAACAGAGGAGCAAGGAGCAAAGAAAGTGGTTTTCTTGAGCTGCTGTTTTCTCCAGCCAAAGAGGTTGCAGATGCTGTGAAGATTGTTGAGCTGACAGCAAAGGATTTAAATGATTCCATAAACTTGGTTGGTAGAGCAGTGACTGAGTTTAAGAAGATGGACTCCAATTTTGAAAGTTGTGTGGGTTTATGCTACCCGATGGCATGGTGTGTTATGGAGAACGGTGTCCTGAAAGAAGAGTGACCAGTGCACAAACCCTGTTCTTGTCTGATTTTAAGAAACTGTCAACTTTCAGCAACACCCTCCGTCAGCATCATCCACATCAATGCAAGACCCTCCACCAACATAAAAGTATCTCACCAAAGGCCTAGATGATGGTTAGCATTTTTCAGCAATAAAGCAGTTTGTAATTAAGGTAGGTGCATTTTCCGACATAATGCTCTTTCACACTCAATAGACTACAGTGTAGTATAAGTATAACTTGTATACAAACTGGGAAACAAAGAGCTCATGTGACTGTTTTATGGCAACCTCAGTGTTATTATGTAGGTCTGGGACTGAACTAAAATGTCTCCAGCTGAGTGTTGTTGAAACTTAGTTTTGTTTGGGCAATGTCTACTTATTATTGTGACTTTTCTAAACCAGGCTTTCTCAACTTAATAGCCCTGGTGCTATGAAGGGCTGGATAATTCTTTGTTGGGTCCATACTTCCTTTGTGACCACCAGACATGTCTCCAGATACTGCTAAGTGCTCCTAGCAGGAGAGGATAAATCTTTTCCGTCTTTTGTTCTTTGGAATAGCATCTCCTGCCAGTACCGGGAAAGCAAGACTAGCAGAGTAGGCTTCTGAGCACAACTTCAGCCCGTCCCCATTCTAATCTTGTTACTTCACATGCCTTGCTGGGCTATCTAAATCCTTGCCAGCATATATTTTGCTCCTACAACTAATTCCTAGTCAGAGAGTAGATCATTCAAGTGTCACTATGTGACGTACTTAAGCCTAAAACAAACACGTAGAATCTCTTTGGTGGAGGGAAAAGAAATTGCTCAAAGGATGACAATACATCAGAGGAATCCTGCCGAGCAATATGAATGATAAATGATAATGACGACCAAGTGACTGCATGATAACTAACAAGTAGCTTCTCGCAGTTCCAGCTCAGAGAGTTAGAATTTGGCTCAGTGCTCAGAGATCACTCCTGGTGGCGTTTGCTGGACCTTACGTGGTACCAGGTATTGAACCTGGGACAGCTGCATGAAAGGCAAGACCCTACTTGCTGTGCTAACATTCTGGTCCAAAATGTGGTCTTTTTATTGTTTAAAGAAGGCAAAAGCCATGGCAATCAGGGAAGAAAAGGACATTAAGGGCATCCAGATAGGCAAGGAAGAAGTCAAGCTATCACTATTTAGAGAACCCTAAACTCTCTACCAAAAAGCTCCTAGAAACAATAAATAGCTATAGTAGAGTGGCAGGGTACAAAGACGAAACACCACTGACAAAGCAAATGGAAGAAAGATAAAGATATGGGATTACATGAAACTGAAAAGCTTTTCCACCTCAAAAAGAATCAGTGACTAAGATGCAAAGACAGCCCACAGAATGAGAAAGAACTATCACGCAATGCCATCTGATAAGGGGTTAATATCAAGGATATACAAGACACTGGTAGAACTTTTACAAAAAAAACCCCAAACCCATTAAGAAATGGGGACTAGAAATGAACTGAAATTTTTACAAAGAATAAATTTGAATAGCCAAAAGTGTTCTTCATCATTAATCGTCGGGGAGATGCAAATCAAAACAATAATGAGGTATTATCTCACACCATAGAGACTGGCACACATCCAAAAGAGCAGCAATAACCAGTGCTGGCGTGGATGCAGGAAGAGAGGGACTCTCCTCCATTGTTGGTGGGAATGTCGACTGGTCCAGCCTTTTTTTTTTTTCTTGAGTTTGAAAGCAGAGAAGAAGCAGGTCAGGTTCCATTGCTTCCCTTTAGTCCTATGTTCCTTCCAGTAAGAACAAAGCCCAGTGCAGTACGATTTGCAGAGTGCAGATTTCTTAACTTCTCGAGGTAATGAGCCTGGTTGTTCCACTCCCATGCTGTACTCTGATCTGTGGCTCTTTGCTAAAGATGCAATGAAGGTCCCAGCTTGGACTCACCCTCAGGAAGGGCCGGAGGCAGAGCAACACTTAGATGGAAGCTGGCAGAGACTCCTGTGACTGTCTTTATTCTATTAGACATTTTTGTTTGCTTGTTTTGGGTCACATCTGGCGATGCTCAGAGATTAATCCTGGCTTGCATCAGGAATTATTCCTGGTGGTTCTCGGGGGGGCCTTATGGGATGCCAGGGATCAAACCTGGGTTGGCTGCATGCAAGGCAAATGCCCTCCCCACTGGACTCTAGCTCTGACCCTTATTTTCTCATAGAGACACATCATCATCATCATCACTATCATCATCATCATCACCATCATCATCATCATCATCACTATCACCATCATCATCACCATCATCATCATCATCAGTACCATCACCCTTACCACCATGCCCCAAATATCAGTAATACATTTCCTCAGCTCTGGGCATATGCTGGACTCTTTTCCCACCCAACCCCCTCTGACACCAGAAGACTAAACCACACCATGCCATTATTACTCATTCTTGCATCCCTGGAGAAAGATCCCTTCTTTCCTTAGTAGACTGTGAAGGTGGTCTATTGCTCAAAGATACCCACTGTTCAGGGATTCCCAAGTCTGGGTGTCACCCCCAATGACACCAGGTTATCAGACCAGAGTTGCAGATCTCAGGCCCAGTGATTTGATGCTTTTGGGGCCACTAAAAACTACATCCAACCATGCTTGGGGATCCAGGCGGTGCTGGGAGCCAAACCCAGAATATTGCACGTGCCAGACTCCTGCCCTTTGAGCTATCTTCTCCAGCACCTCAAAAACTATATCTTGGGAAGGTACTGACCGTCTAGCACGTCCCATAAGCAGGGGTGCGTGGTGCTGGCTAAGAGGCATGGATGAAGCAGTTCTCTGTTCTCTCCTGACACAGCTTGACAATTGTGCATCTTTCTTTTCTTTGGTAAATACTGCTTTTGACATAGACTACTTCAGCAGAAGAGGCACGTATAGAAACAACTTAGGAGAGGTACACTTCACACTAATAAACACACAAATATTAGTATACAAGTTTGCGGGTTTTGACAAATGTGCCTATTTGCCTGATAACCCCAGTGACATTAATGACATTTCAGCACCCAGCAAATCACTTGTCACTTCTTAAGAGACCGTCTCTGACCTGCAGGTTCCCACATCTACCTCCATACCTAAGTTTGCCAGCGCTAGAACTTAAAGGGACCAGACTCATATGGTCTGCGCTCTCCTCCTACACTCTTTCTCTGAGGGCGCACCCACACTCTCTGCCCAAGGTGTTCTTTTCTCACCTTCCCCACTCCCTGCCATGGCCAGATTCTCTCCTCCAGGATCAATTCAGTCTTGACAGAACCCAGAGGTCACCTTTGATACCATTTTCATGGTTTTATTTCTGCTTAACCTACTTCCCAGCACGCCCCTCCTCTTGGCTGGTCAATTGCCTGGAAATGTCTCGTGACCATGTCACCCCCAGTCCAGGCAAGGAACAGGAGCCCCTTCTAGTCCCTGATGGAAGCAGACCATGGAGAAAATGGATCCTTTCCTTAAAGCATCTTCACTCCATTACACTGCATGAGATTTGTGCGCCCCTTCTTAATTACAGCCTTTCTCCTCGTGTCCTCTAAAATAATAGTTTTCCATTTCCACCCTCCTCCCAAACATAGAGCAACACCGCACCCATTCATCTTCCAAAATAGAAATACTTGTTAAATTTTAAAACCATTCCTCCCGAGTTTGCTCCAGTCCACTGCTCTGTCTTCTCCTGTCCCATCTTCAAATATAGTCACTGGGCTCTGTTGCTTCTTCCCAATGTCGCTCCTTACTTCACAGAAGAGGATCTACTGCCATTTTCTGGAATCCCCAGTTCAAAAGTACCTTGAGCCTCCCCTTCACTTGTCTTAAGCTTAGGTGTTTACCCAACTTCTAAGAATAGCACATCAGAACAAGATAACAGGCCCCCTAGCCCCCCCACCCCCACCCGAACTCACTCTGAGCTGTTAGCTCTACATTCTCATTGCATTCACCTGATCACATGAACAAAACAGTATTTGCTCTCCCTGTTGTGTGGAAGGAACCAGAGAGTCATACATGCAAATTCGTAAGGAAAAATGGCAGAGGTGTGATTCAAGGTCAGATTTGGGGATGCTGACACCAAGGTCAGCCATTCACACCACATTCCATGGCCAACACACACAACTGTGTTTGTCTCCTGTGGGACCACCTCGGTAAGCTTCTATGAACTAACCACCACAATACACTTCCTTGGGAATGACAATAAGTGATCGTCCCATGGTCTGGAGGCCACACATCTACATTGAGGTATTGCTTAGGGTCGGCTCTGAGGACACATGTTTCCCCAGGCTGCCCTGTGCATCTTACTCCTGGCCACTGCCTGAGTCCCTGGGGGCCTGGGCTGGGGACTCATTACTCTCCCCTCTGCCTGTTTTCTCTCCGTTTCTCTTTGCTGAAAATAACACTTGTTGCTGGATGTAGGGTCCCTTCTCCACAGTCCAGAATTTGTGACCAGTGACTTAATTGCTCTTAGAAAACCTTTTCTCGAAGGTGGACACATCCTAGGATGTGAATGGGCTCCCCTCCTGGTGGGAGATGGGGAAGGAGATCTTTCAAGTCAGAGAATCAGCCTTTTACTGCTTCCTTCCAGTCCTGGCAGTAGAGAAACCACACCCAAGGAGATTCCAGACCTTTATGAGGATAATACAAAGAGTCTTTGCAAGCAAAATTTGGCTTGATCACTAACCAAATACATGTGTGTGCTTGTGGGCTCTCACACACAGCCTAAACAAACTCATAGCAGTTTTCACATGCCAAGTAGGTGCATTAGATTAAGTAATTCAGTTAACTGCGCTCTACATGGGCTTATTCTCCGTCCTTGAAATGCCTGCGAAGGGCAGGTGCTATGTCTCCCTTTGACCTGAATCTCTTTCTTCCTTCCCCATCATCCCAGGCCTCCCACCCTTGTGCCAATCGCACCCCATTCCTGATGAGGCCCTTCCTGACCTCAGATCCAGCCCTTCCTGACCCCGGATCCAGCCCTTCCCTGCAGAGTTCTGATGCCCCTCCCCACTTAAGATCTTTCATCTCACCAACATGGAGCCTGTGGTTGATTTTCCATGCCCTCATCACTGCAGGTCCAAGGACTAATTCCCAAGAACCCCATCATGGAAACAGTGGACGTGCTCTCCAGGACTCTGTGCTATTGGCAAAGTACTCTGTGCCCTCTACCATGTGGCCTGTGCCCACTGCCACCTGCCATGCAGCTAGGGAAGGGAAAGGCCTCTGGAGACATGGCAGGAGCTGCCCCTCCTCTGCCGTGTGCTGTACAGTTCCATCTCAATGGTCATTAGCACCTAATGGATTGTCAGCAATTGCAGAAACTCGGAGACACAGGGCAGCTAGACTTGGGCTGTACTGGGAGTCAGTCTTTTTCCAAAACGGTGCTCCAGCTGGTGCTCCACAGCAAAGGCAAGTGGGTGGATGCTGATGCAGTTCCCATCAACCCTCTCTGCCATCATTGACTGGGAACAGTTGGTCTTCAGAGTGTCCAGAAGTGGATTAAAGGACCTTCCTTCCAAAGAATCCTTGGTGGTTTGCAGGAGACAGGCAGAGCTGAATTGCTCTTCCAAGGAGGAAAGAGATTTGGGATGGATAGCCTCTGGCAGCAGCCACCAGAATTAGATATTCAGTTACCTGTAGGAGGAATGTCCGGGGACCAAGCACCTACATATATAGTTGTAATCCAGATGGGAGTAAGTTAACCTGACCGGAATAGGCCCTTCAGGTTCCGGTTCTGCTTGGTTGGTGCATTGGCTGTGGCCTCCAAAATACTTTAGTATCATACCCCTTCAATCCCCCATAAAGAGGAAGGACATAGTCAGTGGTTTTAAGCTCTTCCAGCAAGAGGGACGGGCACTGACCAGAAGTCTAGAAAGGATGAGCTGGCATGTTAGCGGCAGTTTCTGAGGCCAGGTGTCATTTGCTGAAGCTTTTGTCCCTATCCGTCAGGATTTCGGTAAGAATTTTTTATTGCAGAATACGAGAGGAGTTAAGGCACTGGCCAGGTCACCACACAAGGTGCAGAGAGCAGAGGTCATCTGCAACAAGAGTTGCAGTTTCAGAGCCCTGGGGCCTTGCTTATCTCTGGAAGGGCTGTGTTCAAGCCTGGGGGAGAAGGGTACAGCCCAACTCAGCAAGACAGGCAAAACACAGCTTCCAGATGAAAGGGCCTATTTAGCTCCGCTTTCTGCTGGCTAGAGGGAAAAGTCTCCGAGGGTCAGGGCAAGGGAGGCAGCAGCTGCCTGGCACGCCCCCTGCAGGCAGCCGGCTCTGTCTCCCGAGACCCTTTGTTTCTGCCTACTGTCTCCTGTCTCCTTGTTTCCCAGCTCTATGACTCAGTCATTTCTACTGCTAAGAGTTTTCCCGGGATTAGGTTTTGCTGTATTTTTGCTCCAGACAAACATAGGCCAAACATAACTCCCCAGGGTAGTGCAGATGAAGCCCCCACGGCGCATGCTCCTCCAGGGACACGCCCCAACCCCACCCAACACCCCCAGTGCAGTGCACTAGGTTCTTCGGATCCAGGTCATCTTGTCTATGAAAAATAGGAAATATTTCTTTTTCTACCTTGGACCTTTCTGCAAATTGAGTAGTGCTTCTTGCTTCCGGCTACCTCAAACAAGTATTTCTCCAAAGTGTGGGCTGTATTTTACATGGTTTGATCAGGGCAGGTTCCCAGAACTACAATAAATTCTCCTTTCTCACCCCAAGTGCTTCTGTCAAAGTCATGGGCTGAATGATTTCCTCCCAATGGTTCTGCCAGAATTCCCTGGCTCTCAGTTAGGATCTTTCAACCTGAAAGATCAAACCAGTTGAACTACATGTCATCGGCATCTGACACTATAGTCTTATGATCACCTTTAAACGTTTGTTCATAGAAATCTAGTCCCGAAGGCCTAAAAGTTCTCTATGCAAGTTCTAAAGAGACCTTTCTCCCACACAGCGCTCCATGCCAGGGCTCCTGACTTGGCAGAGAGCCAGCGCTGATGTCAGCCTTTCCTTACCCCTTTGACCAAGTGGTTGTGCACAATAGTCTAAGGGTGTAGGTGGGGAGATGAGGAGACATAAGATAGTCTTGATTGGAGGGCTGGAACACAGCCTAGAGGTCTGATTGGAGGGTTGAGGCGATAATACAGCTCTCAGACTTTCTTTATTGAAGGGCTGGTGTGGAAATAAAGCCTGGAGATATTGATTGAAGGGCTGGGGTGGGACTATAACCTGGAATTCTTCCTGATTGGACAATTGGGATGAGAACATGGATTTAATGTCCTCCTGATTGGAAGACTGGAATAGGAGCAGAACTTGAGAAAGGCCCACAAAACACCAATCCTGTTGGCCTTCCCTGCTGCATGTCACATATCTTTCATGGGTCTCCCTGTCTGGGCTTAGGATGAAGGACCATGGGGACAAGGATGATACAAGGATTGTGAGACCAACATAAGTGCCAGCCCTCATTCTCCAGAAAGCATGACTGGGGTTAGAGGGGACCAGCATTAAAAATGGGCATCATTTTCTAAGTCAGGCTTAGATGGGTGTCCCTGTGGGGCTCCTGTGCAGAGGGGATGCGGCCATCTCCACTATTTCTCCACACGGGTGCTGAGAACATGATTGCTTCCCACCGAGTCTGGGATCTCTTCACAATCCCAGCCTCATGTTTACCTTCCGACAACATTTACCTTCCAACAACATTTAGACTTATGAACTGCTGGTGGTAGAAACAGCACAATGAATGCATGCAGAGACTAGGAAATGGAAAACTTCCACTTCAGCCTTAGACAATAACTAGTACCAAATCTCCCTCCCAATCACTTCTATTGAAAATCAGCAGAACATATGAAACAGCTGTTCTCAGTTGTTGGGCAACAGGCAGTACACGACCATGATCCATAGAGAAAAGAGCTGAACAGACTGAGCTCTTACAGTCACTGGGCTTTCTGCCTGGCACCTGGTGGCACTTGACAGCCTCGGGACAGGAGGAGAGGTTCCAAGCAAAGCACAGCATGAGAGACCAGAAATCAATACTCAGAGAGAATCAGACAGTTTTGTAGGGTAGAATAGCCACCAGGAAGGAGCTAAGCGAAGCAAGGGCTGCAGAGGTGTTGTGCATCGTTAATGCTTGTTTGTTTGTTTTTAATTGAGGTAGTTCTGTGATCTACAATTCTGTTAATGATGGTTTGCCTTGTACATAATTCCAGCACTTCACCCATTTCCACTGAGCCCACCCTTCCCCAAGGGTTCCCTGACACTCTTCCCTTTAAAGCCTTGCCCCCAACAGAGTTGGTTCTGCTGATCAACCTTCCCACTGTGTTGTCTTTTGCCCCTTTGTTGCTGCCTTACTGTGCCTTTAAGTTCCGCAAGTGAAAGGGGTCATTTCGTGTCCACCCCTTTCCTCTGACCAACTTCACTCATCCTTTATCCTCTAGTTCCATCCTTGTTTTGGCAGATTGCATGATTTTACTCTTTCTTAGCATGGCATAGTGTTTAGTTATGTATGATCCATTCGACTGTCATTGAGCAATGGGGTTGTTTCCATATCTTGGCCTTTGCTCTAAGCACTGCGAGGAACCTTGCTGTCCATAGTGGCTTCTGGAGGGTGCTTTTGTGTTTGGGGAGTAGGTGAGTGTCTAATGTGAAACACCGTAGTGCCAGGAAAGGACCTGAAGCCTGAAGTCTGTGTAGGAGCAGAGCAATGCCCAGGTCTCATTCACCAGGGTGGGGAGACAATGCAGTGCCATGCGGACAGAACTGAGAGAGGCCATGCTGGACACGAAGACTGCTTTGTGGACGCTACACAAACACTATTCCTTTGATCCTCCAAGGAGCAGCTGGCTCTTAACTTCCTTCTAGAACCAAGTTCAACCCTCTTTAAATGAAGGCAACAAAATCCAGATGCTCAACCAGGTAAAATTTATAGTATTTGGCTTCAGTTAAGTATCATAACTGCCAAGAAACAGTTCATGTAGCCAGAACAATTATTCCATTGAGTAGAACCTAAGTTCCTAAATATACCATTTCAGTCTTTGAAATTCTTCTACTCCTAATTTGCAGTTGATTGCTATTCCTGGTGAATTCTTGGAATCTGAAGCTACTCATGTTAATTTTGCATCTGTTGTGGCTGATATCCATTAGCTAAACAATCACAAAATGTCTCAAAAGCCAGCTGACAACCTTGGCTTTGGAAAAGACAAAGGTTGGGCTTCCTTGGATGAGACTAAGACCGCAACCTAGTTGAGATTAGTAAGAGGCAGGTAAATTCTTCCCTGGGACAGTATGTGTCCATATCTGTTCCAACATCTCAGGCACCCCCCACTGCCCCCCGCCCTTTATTTCTCATCTACATTCCAGGAGGACTTCAAAGGCAATTGAGAGTCTACCTAGTCCCTTGCCCAGGTGGGACTAGGGATAAAAATGAAAGGAAGGAATTCACCAGACGACCCTATTTGACTGGTACTTTATTTCCCCCGCTATTATTCTTAGGCAATAACTCCAAATTCCCTCCTTTCTTTATTGAGCACAGTAAAAAGTGACCCAGCATTCAGTAACTACAATTTACCAAGCAGAGCCTGTAGAAAGTAGCAGCCGCCGTGTCCAGAGAAAGGAATATCCAAGAACAGATAGGAGTAGGTATTTTTTTTCAGGTTTTTCTATATGGTTTCAGAACTTAACATTCTAAGCTTCATAAAAAAGTAATGGATTAGATATAAATCTTCAGTCTGGTTTCTGCCTCAGCAGCCCTTTAGGCTCTTTGGTCTGTCGCAAGGGCAAAAACGCTAGTTTCTAAACATAAGTAGGATGTTTGTCCATTCTTAAGCATTCCGGAAATCACAAAACTGCAAGGGTGAGCTATAGTTGCATCGGCTCACACTCTATGTCCTGGAGCCTAAGTGGCCACTGTGGCAACTCTTACATCACTGTGTGGGGGGCTGAGTGCTGGTCAACAATGACAAAGCACAATTTGGAACCGAGTGACTTACATAACCATTTCATCAGTTCTGAGAGATATCCAGAGGTGACCACAAAGGCGTAATTAGAGAAACAGCTCAAGTGACTTACCAGAAAATGTGATGGAGGCCTGTGCGTTTACTGGTGTTAGCCTTCATGCCCTAAGGAGGGAAGCACTTGCCTCCCCCATTACTGTAGTATTTCTTGGTGTGTTTCATTGTGGTTTCCATAGTTTTTATCTCATCTGAAACAACTCTTATTTGTTCCTGAAGGGTTCCAAAATATTCCAGGAAGAGAGAGGGAGAGAGAGAGAGAGAGAGAGAGAGAGAGAGAGAGAGAGAGAGGGGGGGGGGGGGGGGGGGGGGGGGGGGGGGGGGGGGGGGGGGGGAAAGGAAGGAAGGAAGGAAGGAAGGAAGGAAGGAAGGAAGGAAATGAAGGAAGGAAGGAAGGAAAGAAGGAAGGAAGGGAGGGAGGGAGGGAGGGAGGAAGGAAGGAAAAGAGAAACAGGGAGGGAGGAATAAAGAGAAAGAAAAGGAGGGAGAAGAAAGAAAGAAAGGAAAGCAGGAAGGAAGGCAGATAAGCAGGCAGAAAGACAGGAAGTAAAGAAGAGAGAAGAAAGAAACCCCATCTCACACCTTTATTTCTCCCCAGAGTCTCTCTGAAATCCTAGATTTTGATCTCTCTCTAAAGGATAGCTCTTACTCCATAAAAACAAATCTTGGGTCCAATTTACAAGAAATCATGGTGGAAAGCTTTCTCTAGAGTCTAATTTCCCTCCAGAAAGTCACATAGACGAGACTCAGGCCCCACCTTCCCAATTTACTGTGCAAAATGGAACTGCCTATTATGGCAATTACTTGGTCCTGTTCAGATGACGAGTTTACTGGGTTACTGCAGCAAAAAGGGAAGGAAGGTGGGGGCCGGAGTGATAGCCCAGCGGGTAGGGCGTTTGCCTTGCACGCAGCCGGCCTGTGCCGGCCCGGGTTGAATCCCGGCATCCCATATGGTCCCCGAGCACTGCCAGGAGTAATTCCTGAGTGCAGAGCCAGGAGTAACCCCTGAGCATTGCTGGGTGTGACCCAAAAAGCAAAAAAAAAAAAAAAAAAAAAAAAAAGGGAAGGAAGGGGATGTCTTGAAAGTGCTTTTCTGTCCTAAACCTCCACCCAAACACAATGTGAAGACAAGACCCCGGAGGGCTAAGCCAACTCGTGACTCCTTCACCACTCCTTGTAGTGTTTTTCCTTCCATAGACATACACTGAGCTCCTAGAAACTTCCCATTTTCTGCAGGACCCTACGCCATTCATGAGACAAGGGAATTACTCTAGCCCTTGGTGAAAACTCACATCCTAATTGTGAAAATAATTGATAAGTGGCATTGAAAGGGCCTCATTACGGCCCATGAGAGAGATGACGTATTGACCCACTTCCTTCTTATTTGTTCCATGGGAAACAAACTGCAAGGAACCCCATTGTCCCTGCAGATCACATCCAAGTTAAGAGTGGATCAAAGTGTGTGTTTATTTATACACACATATTTGGAGAAATTGGGTAGCTCCATCCCTGCCATTTTCCAAAGTGGCATAATGGCCATCAATAACAGGGTGAGGCAGTGGCTCTGAGCCATCAGACTGAAATGGAAGCTAGAGCCCAGCTGGGAACCACATTCAGGCTGACAAGGGAAGACAGCGGCATTCATAGCAGCACACTGCAGTGCTTTGCATTCAGCCCACATCACTTGAGACAGAAAAACAGTGTGCTAATGAGGGAGAGTTGAATCACCCCAAGTTCCATGAGGCAAGTTCCCAGGATCTGCTGGGCAGTTGGTGCTGAGGCTGATTTAAGGCCAACACTGGGCAAGTAAGGCAGTCAGACATAAAGGAAATTCACACATGTAAGAAATGCAAAGCTCAGATCAACCACCTGTCAAGAGCCCCTGGGAAGGAGAGAACCTGCAATTTGATGCCTGGTTACTCTACTGGGAGCAGGGGTCATCTTGGTCCCATGGAAGGAAAGATGGAAGTGAAGATGATAAAGTTGAAAAGCCAATAGTAGGGCTGCTCTCTGAAGCCCAGTGATGCTAGAGGGTCTGCTTCACCTTTGGGAGCCTCATTTCCTCAGTTTGGGTTCCATTTCCACACACATCAACTTTTTCTGCTGGTAACAAAACTGTGACTATTGGGTGGGTCCCTTGCAACCCTCATGGAAATGCTCTGGCAAAAGAGTCTCTCTCTCTCTCTCTCTCTCTCTCTCTCTCTCTTCTTCTTTTGGGTCACACACAGCAATGCTCAGGAATTACTCCTGGCTCTGCACTCAGAAATTATTCCTGGAAGTGCTCAGGGGACCTTATGGGATGCGCGGGATGGAATCCTGGTTGGCCGTGTGCAAGGCAAGTGCCCTACATGCTGTACTATAGCCCCGGCCCTGCCTTTACTTTTTCTTGACAGTGTGTAAGTTCCCACATTTTTTTACTGACTCTTTATAATGAAATTCATGAGGTAAATATCTGATGTCACTGTGCAAAGCTGTGGACATTTCTCTGCTATTTTATATCCTATTAGAAGTGCCTGAGATGATCCTTTCCCATCATACTATTGCACTGGCCTCAAGAGCTTTTTTCCTTCAGTGAATCTCCCAAAAGACCTGGAAGCCAATCTCAGCATCTCTGGCTGGTCTCCTGTGGGCAAGCATCCTTGCTTCAACCACTCCCTGTGTTAGAACCACAGTGCAGCCATCTTGCTATTCTCTATGGTTATATGACTGGCAGTCATATAACCATATAACTGGGCATAAACCCGGTAACCACAGCAAATGGAGCTATCTGAGCATGGCCCAATCCAAACAAATAGGGACAAACCAGGTATCCTAATATGGAACAGAAATGCAAGGACCCCCTTGTGTTCTTGGCCAATAGGTATAAGCCACAACATGGAACTGTAACTACAGACCCAATCAGGAAGAAGTTACCTGGCTATCAGAATGTGAGGCAGGATGTTCAGGAGGCCCTTGTAGTTTTAGAGCTTAAAATGGCTCTGGAGACAAGGCAGGGGGTCACTCTCTTTCTAGAGGGGATGACCCTGACCGGTCAGCTTCAGGATTCAATGCCTGCTTGACTCATGCCAAATAAAACTTTTTACTGTAGAGCTCATTGCTTTGGGTAGTCTTTCAGATACTGGACTGTTGGGGGAGCGCCGCTGGGGTCCCTGACAGTGCCGGGAAGCGAGTTCCCTTCTACCTCCGAAGCTGGCGGGGAATGGATGAAGACTCAGGAATCCGATGCAGTTTTAAAAGGGCTTTACTATCACAGGATCCAATATACAATCCAAGAGCAGGGAAGACCTCTGGACTCTGGGTTCCCAGCTAGGCCCCAGCCAAGGTGTAGGCCAAGATGGCTGCCATCACGTGTTGAGGCCCAACAGAGAATGGAGAGGATGGAGAAGCAAAGCACCAAGGGAAACCGAAATGGCAAAAGGGGGAAAAAAGAGAGAGAGAGCTTCTTTCTTCTTGCAGCTTATTTTATAGCTAGAAATCCATCCAAACTCCCCAGCCCAGCCCATTTTGGGCTGGGCTATCTAGAGATGAAAACAGGAAAATAGCTCTGTAGAAATGTAGCAACTTCAGGAGACCATCTGGTTGTTTACAAGGACCCAGAGCTAATTCAAAGCCTCCTAGCAGAGCTGGGAGAAGCTATAAGCTAAATGTAACTTCCCTGGCAGGAAGGATCAAATGACCTCAGGTAATTTCTCACAGCACCTCACCTAATGTCTTGAGCCAAGATCTGCCTGGAATTGCCTTTATAGGGTAGAGAAGGGGGTTTCTGAGATGGCATGTCTCTGTACCAAAGACTAATACTAATGCCAGTTAAATATTTCTCCAAGCCTTCACAAGAGTCTCGTCTACTTCACGGTAGTTTTGTGTTTTAGTTGCTTTTGAGTTATCAGGGAGCCATGCTTGCTTGCTTGGAGGCAAACAGCATTTCTCTCTGGTCTAATTACTTAGAGATCTAACGTGGCCAGGCAAATATGTTGGTAAGATCTAGCTAGTCCCACGATGATTGTGGTAGCATGAGAGAATATTTATACCAGCCAGTACAGAATACATGGTCAGATAAGACTGCCACATTCAGACTATCCCCCTATCTATGAAGTGACCGGAAGGAGGCAATCCAGGACAGATGCAGAGACCTAGGCTTTTAGGTGTCCTGCAACACTGGACCCTAATATGTGAACTCAGAGGGATGCGATATTTGGGTTGGTCAGGCTGACTTCTGGGCTTCATTTCTGAAGCTAAGGTCAAGCCAGCTCCAGGAAAACACACTTGGACCAGAGAAGGGACTAGTTACCTCTTAAAGCTGAATGTTATCAAGAGAGAATGAGGGAAGGATGGCAGTAAAGCAGGTCACCGTGTTCGGGAACGCACTGGCACTCGGAGGTTCGTGGAGGATTCCTATTCCAACACTAACTGGCACTTTATTGCCCTCATCTGAATTGAGTGTCCACGTGCTGGGAATTCTGTACCTGGTTAGGAATTGTTTATCCAGGCATCCTACTGACCATGGTCCCCAGAGAAGAACCTCAGCTTCCAACTTGATCTCGTGTGAGACAGGAAACAGAAGCTTAACCAGGACTGTTCAAAATGAGTCCTCGTGAGACAGGGGAGGGCAACTGGGGTCATTGGTGGTAGGAAATGTGCACTGGTGAAGGGGTTGGTGCTGGAACACTGTATGACTGAAACCCCATCATGAACAGCTCTGTAATGGTCTATCTCATGGTGATACAATATAATATTTTAAAAAGAGAATCCATTTGGTGGCATGTTTTAAGGATGTGTCATGTTTGAAATGCGCAGTGATTGCCTTTACTTATTCTTGGGATTTTTGTTTGCTTTTGTTGTTTTTTTTCTTTTGTTTGTTGTTTTTAGGGTCTATTTTCTTTTTTGGGGTGACACTCGGCAATGCTCAGAGGTTGCTTCTGGTTCTGAATTCAGGAATCTCTCCCAGAGGGCTTGAGGGACTTGTGGAATGGCCCGTGAACCCAGGTTGGCTGTGTGCAAGGCAAACCCCCTACCCGCTGTACTATCACCCCAGCCCTGCCTTTACTTTTTCTTGACAGTGTGTAAGTTTCTGTGTTTTCTTTGCTGACTCTTTATAATGAAATTCATGAGATAAATTGCTGTTGTCACTGTGTAAAGCTGTGGACATTTCTCTGCTATTTTATGTCCATTTAGAACTGCTTGAGATGATCCCTTTACATCTTTTAATTCGACAAATGTCCCTCGGCCAGTCCCATCATGCGCCATGTCATGGAACAGAGAAAGATTCTCTGGAGTCAGAGAAAGTGGGTAAGGCCCTTCGCCTGCTGACCATGTTGAAGAGATGTACCAGGTCTCATTTCCTCTCTAGCATCTCTATAGGGGGTTCTCTCGATTGGAGTGATTTTTCTCTCAGAGTAGAAAGTCCCAGAAGGCAAGTCCTTAACAAAACACAATTTCAACTAAAGGTAACCCAGAGAGTAGCCAAGAGTAGCATTTAGAAAGCAACGAGGGAATAAAGACAGTCACGGGGTTGGGCCACTGGGCACGTTCCTGGGTGGTGTTGCCCAAGGGGTCCCTAGAAACCCCATAACCGGCTCCTTGACTGCCCACTCCTAGCCAAGCCAATCATTCCACAGAAGACCAAGAGCAGAGGAGTCTGTTTCGCCCAGTCCCTAAGCTTTCCCACTCGCTGTCTCACGGGTAGTGTTACCAGTTTATTTGTTTGTTTGTTTGTTTGTTTTGGTTTGGTTTTGGGAGAGTGAGTGGGAAAACTTATCTAAACTCATCTAACTTGTTACGTCCGGCAATGCTCAGGGGTTCCTCCTGGCTCTACACTCAGGAATTACTCCTGGTGGTGCTTGGGGAGGGGGTCATATGGGATGTTGGAGATCAAATCCTGGTTGGTTGCATGCAAGGTAAACACCCTCCCTGCTGTGCTATCGCCTGGCCCACTAGTTTGTTATATCATTGATTCTGTTACATTCTGATATTCAGAAAACCCCAATCACTTGTTCAGTCTGTGCCTCTGCCCCCACCATGGCAGTTACTGTCCGTCGGCAACTTAAAGGGGCCCTTTCATGTACCGGGGCAGCCGTTGGGGTCACAGGGGTGACCTCGGAGTTCTCTGGCTCTGTGCTCAGAGGTCATTTCTGGCAGTGCTCAGGGGACCGGAGGTGGTGCTGGGGTCAAATGAGGGTCAGCCACAAGCAAGGCAAGTTCCTTTATCTCTGCACAATCTCTCCAGAAAGGAGCCCTTTTTAAGACCCTGTTCACACAGCCTCCCTGCCTCCCATTCTAGGGGAAATGAAAGACAAGCTTTGAACCCTAATGGTTCTCCCTCCGCTAGGCACCAACTTCAGCTTCAATGTCTCCTGCTTTGTTCTTTTGGGTTTAATTGTCCAATCAGTCACTTACCCTCGTTTCAGGGAGGGAAGGTGTGTTTGCGAGTGGGGCCATGAAGTGTACTGTGGGTTAGGGGGTTCTGTGGTTTCTGTGGACACAGCCAGGCCTTGTCCTGCTTTTTTCCTGACATGTCTCAGAACTTTGCTTTTCTGTGAGCTTCAGCTCCTGTTTTTAAAAGCGGAGCCACTGTACCATCCAATTTGTATGCATGGCTTTTGCCCACTGTGAGCTCAGAGGCGAGAAGAGACAAGAGTAAGCCAATGAAGAAGTGCAGGATTTAGGGCAGACTCCAACTTCAGAAGTCATTGAGTTCAAAGCTCCCTGACAGCTGATGGCTCACCCTTCCTTTCTTCAAGATGAATCGCCAGGATTTAAAATGGTCAAAGTATGAGCCAGGAGTTTTCTAGGGCTTGTCAGGGGCTAAGCACTTTTTCTTTGGTGCTTTGCATGTGCTGATTGATTTCATAGTAACTGTCAGATGGAAACTTTGCCATTGTCACTGGTCTATTCAGGGTAGCAGAGTCCATGTAAATTACCCACAGGGTGGAGATGGGAAATGGGCCGTCATGGATCCATGGGTGAGCTGAGATCTCGGTCACTCTCCAGCTCTCGTTCCTGCTCACTGGGCTGCATCTTCCAACCCAAACATGGGCTTGAGCTCACACAGTGGAGTGCCAAGGGGAACCGCCCCAGCTGGCCTCTCTGCGCTGTGCCCACCTCACCCCTGCACAATGCCAGCACATACCTCTCCCTGCGCACTGCAGGCTCCCAAAACCTGGGCACTGCAGCTAAGTAGCGAGAAGGACCAAATTAGGGTCACTGTCTTTCCTTCAAATCATATTGATCTTGACTCAGTGCACTCCTGTCCCCAGCTCCCCACCCAGAACCCGACCTCACCCCCACTCAGCTGAGTCTTTAAGCAGATTCTCAGGGCGTGGGGAGTGAGACAACCCTAATGGAGGGGCTGCGGAGACTCTCTGCTTTTTGATTCTCCATCAGCAATAGAGAAAGGACCCCAGGTGTATCCCAATTACCCGACCTTTCACAGGGCAGCCAATGAGCGCTCAGCACTATCTATCTACCCATCTCTTCTCTGCCAGGGGAAAAAGACCAGAGTGTGACAGTAACTAACTGTAAAGACTTCAGAGGGCTTTTCTTATGAAATGACAAAATTTGAGAGGTTCTTTTCTTTGGTTCCAGGATAATGAGATCTCATTCATACACTGAAAGGGGCTGTTCACTCTGAGATTCTCCTTTGTTCCACTAAAGAGCTCAACTCTCTGCATGGGGAGGCGGGAAATGCTGCAGAACTTGGACTCAGTGTCTACAGGCACAGGAGCCAGTGGAGGAAGCAGGGAGAGAGGGAGAGTGGGAAAGTGAGAGGGAGAGAGGAAGAGAGGAGGAGAGAGGGAAAGTGAGAGGGAGAGAGGGAGAGGAGGAGAGAGAGGGAAAGTGAGAGGGAGAGAGGGAGAGGAGGGAGGAGAGAGGGAAAGTGAGAGGGAGAGAGGAAGAGAGGAGGAGAGAGGGAAAGTGAGAGGGAGAGAGGAAGAGAGAGGAGAGAGGGAGAGAGGAAGAGACAGGGAGTGGGAAAGTGAGAAGGGGAGAGGGAGAGGAAGGGAGAGGGAGAGGAAGGTAGAGGGAGAGGAAGGGAGAGGGAAAGTGAGAGGGAGAGAGGAAGAGACAGGGAGAGGGAAAGTGAGAGGGAGAGAGGAAGAGTTAGGAAAAAATGAGAAGTGGAGAGGGAGAGGGAGAGAGGGAAAGTGAGAGAGGAAGAGGGGAGAAAGGGAAAGTAAAAGGCAAATTGAGAGGAAGAGAGGGAGAAGAAGAGTGAGAGGGAAAGTGAGAGGGAGAGAGAAGGGAGAGGGTGGGCTGGCCAGGGGCTTGCTCAAGTGCAGCAGCACAGGACAGCTAAGCCTGAGACAGTCACAGGCATCCCTCAGGGCTGCAACTGTGGGAGGAGGAGGACAGCACAGGGAGGCTCTGTCCAGCTGTGCTTTGAGATAAAAATATGGTGGACAAGCACAGCCGCTGTCCTTTGTGCTCCAATGCCTCTGCACCGGGACCGGGGAGCTGGCGGTTGCCTACAGGAGGTCGCAGGCAGCAGAATCACCATTGGCTTGTGTATTCCAGAAGGTCCTTCCGGCCTGCCGTGCTACATGTGTTGCATTTCTGAACCTCCGTCCCACATGCCCTTACATGGCTCACAGAGAGCAGCAGTGACACCTTGTCCCAGCACCAGTCTGGGAGATGGAGAGGTCGGGGCTCGAAGGTGCATGCAACTGGGGTGCACGCTTGGGGTGTGCGCGAGAGCTTTCTCTGTTGCTCTCTGGGTTCTGAGCAGCCCCGCCCAGGATCGCCCAGTTCCTTCCAGAAGACTGCAGAGGTTAAGGCACAGCCCTGCTTTCCTGAACACACTCTCAGGTCCCAAAGCCCAGGGAGCCTGCGAGGATAGCACCGGCCAGCCTTGCAGGTGCCAGGGCAGAAGCTGGGGCAAGTGGGCAGGCATTACCCACCATGGTCACATGCTGGTCACTGAGTCAGGAGTGCAGCCCCACCCACAGCTTCCTGTGCTGCTGTGTTGGGAGGTGGGGGGGTGATCCAGGAAGCCGGGCAGAGTCCAGGGGTATTGCAACATGGGGGCACCTCATTGTTCCAGGGGCTGATAGTGTGATTGTGTTACTATTCCCGGGAAGGGGCAGAGAGGGTCAGCAGATAAAGGAGTTGATTTGTCTTTTAAAGTCTCTCCCAAGGGAAAGGTTTCCAGGCAGTGGGGGGGGGTAGTAGGGGGGTGGGGAAGGCAGGAGATTAAAGGCTGCCTCCAGGGCCAGAAAGATAGTACAGTGGGTTGAATGCTTGCCTTGCACCCGACCCTCCCAGGCTTCCCATATAGTCCCATGAACACATCCATGAGTAATTCCTGAGTTTAGATCCAGGAGTAACCCTGACCAAAGCCGGGTGTGACCCAAAAAAGCATAGATAGATAGATAGATAGATAGATAGATAGATAGATAGATAGATAGACAGACAGACAGACAGACAGACAGACAGACAGACAGACAGATAATAGATAGATAGAGAGAGAGATAAAGGCAGCCTCCAGCCAGTCACGCTCTCTTTGCCCCCTCACCTACACTCAGAGAAACAGTAGGATAGCTGGGAGCTCTCCCACATGAAGCAGTCATGGCCAGAAACCAAGGTCAGCTGAGGGGACAGAGAGCCACTGGAGATGGCCCTAGAGAGGCTCAGCCACAGGTCACAGAGCAGCAAGTCCCCAAGGGACACAGGTTGGAGGTGTTGGACCAGGAGCACATACATCAGACTGAGAAAAACGTAGGAACAGGACCAGGATGTTATCATCAGGACCAAGCATTGCAGGACAGGAGTGACATTGCACAGCAGTGAAAGGAGAGCCCTAGACACTGGCTGGGGACCCGGTATGGTATACTTACACTGTATAGGGACCTGATTCTGTCTACTTACACTGCATAATAAATTCTAACTTGTTAATCATTTGAGTTTCGGATGCAAATCAATCACACAGTTCTCTGGAACCCCTGGGCTCAGGAATAAAGCACTTGGGTGGTAACACTCCCAATGGCAGGGGAGCAGGAGCTGGCCCTCGTGTGTGGTTTCTCACCACGAAAAGCATGAAACCCATGAGGAAGCTAGATCAGCCTGGGCGACATTTTTCTCTGCATTTTAATTACATGTGATGAAGACACTGCGAAAGCCCAACCCAACACCAACCTTCTTCCTTCTGCCCAACTCAGCAGAACCTGCTCCTGACAAAGGCTGAAACTTTGGGATGTCTCTTCCAAGCCCTGTTTCACCATTGTCATGGGAAAACTAGTCAAAGTGCCAGGAGGAAAGCTTTTCCTTGATGGAGAGAGATGCACAAATGAAATTTCCTTGACAGGGGATTTTTCTCCTTTCTTCCTGCATTGGAAAATGATTGGAGGAGGATGTGAAGGGGCTACAGCAGCCACTTTGTGAGTACGAGGAGAGGACTACCAGTATGTGTGGGTGGTGGAGCAGGAGAGTACAGAGGTCTGTGAAGGTCTTGTGGTCTGAGAAGTTACCTGTCTCAGTTTCATACACTTAATTATATAGAAACTCCTATTGGCTCAGCTGCTTTCACTCAGGGGCTTTTAAACTTGCATCTTAATGGAATAGTTGCTTAATAATAAAATCAACTGTTTTACATAACAATATATATTTTTGTTGTTGTTTGCTTTTTGGAGTCACACCCAGTGATGCTCAGGAGTTACTAATGGCTGTGCACCCAGGAATTATTCCTGGCAGTGCTCAGGGACATTTTGAGATGCCGGGATTGAACCCAAACCTGGGTTTGAAAGAAGGCAGCAACCCAGCAACCCCCTCCCCAACTAGGGCAGGCCTACTCATGGAAAATTACCATTGTAGGGCCTAAATAACCCTTTCTTCCTGCATCTACAACAAAAGGCCCAGAACGAATTCCTGTTTCCCACCCTGGCAGATGTTGGGAGGCCCCCACCCACATCCTGTTATCTGGTCTGACTTGCATGCTGACCTGCAGTCCCGGACGCATGTCTAGTCACACCAAACATAGAAAGAAGTATTGAGTGTAACCTGATTGGTAGGTGATGGTAACTTGTTACAAAGCGATTGGCTGCCTGCATGCAGACCTTGATATAATATTTTAAATCTATTGGATGGTTATGCACGGACTTTTTTGTAGTGGCAGGAACTTTCTTTTAAAACCCCCCATCAAAGTGCTCGGGGCTCTTAGCTGCTGACTGCTTGTGGTCATGCTATGGGTCAGGGTATACTTGAATAAAATCCTTGCTCTTGCATAGGAACTGGTCTCTCAGAGTTTTCCTTGATAGGTGTGGCATTCCGAGGCTCCCAGTCAGTCACCCCATTGGGTGGCCAACCCTTTCAGGTTGGCCATGTGCAAGACAAATGCCCTACCTACTGTGCTATCACTCTGGCCCCAGGCTACAGTTTAAATCGGTCTCTTCAAACAGCACAGTTGTAGGAAAACAGGTTCTATTCCTAACTGTTGCATACACTGCTGTCCAGAGCCTCTGAATCTTGCCTGCAATTGCCAAATATTTTCTCTTACACTCATATATTCTCTTATACTGCCACATCATGGGACTAACTAGATCTTACCAGTATGTTCACCTGCCCACGTTGGATCTTTAAGTAATTAGACCAGAGAGAAATGCTGTTTGCCTTCAAGCAAGCAAGCATGGCTCTCTAATAAGTCTAAAAGCAAATATGAAACAACTGTGAAGTAAAGATGACACTCTTGTGAAGGCTTAAAGAAATTTATACCTAGCTGTAAGATATTCATTGGTAAAGATAAATGCCCCTCCTCCACACTATCCTGCAGGGGCACTTCCAAGGCAGATCTTGGCTGGGCAGCATTAACATAGCAAAGGACCTAGGTGAGGTCCTGGGAGAAATTACCTGAGGGGAATTGACTCTGACTGCTTTCTTTGGAGTGGGCAGTCTTTGTTGCAGGGATATAACAACTGTAACCTGCTTTCTTTCTCTTTTTTTTCTTTTTGGGTCACACCCAGCAATGCTCAGGCTCTACTCCTGGCTCTGCACTCAGGAACTACTACTGGCAGTGCTCGGGGACCATATGGGATGCCGGAGATCGAACCCAGGCCGACACAGGCCTACTGTGTGCAAGTCAAACACCCTACCCGCTGGGCTATCTCTCCGGCCCCACTTCTTTCTCTTTTTTGGCCCCTTTTGCCTTTTTCGCTCTTTCTTCTGTTTTCCTCTTTGTTGGGCCTTAACACGTGGTGGTTATCATCTTGGCCTAAGATTTTAAACCCAAACCTAGCCAGGGCCCTGCTAGGAAGCTAAGTCCGGGGTTTATCTATTGCTGATTTGTATACCCAGAACAAGTAGAGTAAAGCCTTTGGAAACCTTGCTGAATTCCTGAGTCTTTCTTCGTCCACCAGCCGCTGATCCCCTGGGGCAGAAGGGGGCCCCTAGACCCTGCTCCTGTATTTTGTTGGGGTGCCCAGCAGTGTACCCCGACATCTAACAAATGTGAAACAGGGTATAGTTAATCACTATTTTCTCCCCTCTCCCCCGTTTGTTTTGGAACCACACAGAGCATTGCTCAGGGCTTATTCCTGACTCTGTTCAGAGATCTCTTCTGGCAGTCTTGAGGATCATATAGGGTGATGGGGATTGAAACCAGGTAGGTTGCATGCAAGGGAAGCAAGCCTCTTACCCACTATACTATCTCTCCACTCTCCCAAACTTTTTTTGGGTGTGCACTTGGTAATGCTCAGGGGTCACTCCTAACTCTGCACTCAGGAATTACTCCTGCAGTGCTTGGGGGGACCTATAGGATGCTGGGGATCAAACCCAGGTTGGCTAAATGCAGGGCAAACACCCTCCCCACTGTACTATCACTTCAGCCTCAGCTATATACATTTTTTACTTACCTTGAAAAATCAGAAAATCTGTTGGTACTGGACCATCTGATGCTAAAGACAGGCAGAGGTGTGGACTCTGCCATCTCCACCCATCCCCAGGGACCCTGACCAGCCTTATCCATGGAATTCCATCCTGGTCCCTCCAGGCAGTTCACCTTGGGGCCGTGGATCTCTCTATAGCCTTAGTGAGGAACACAGAGTCTTGCAAACCACAGCTACTGGAGGGGCAAGCAATCGGCTCCAATGGCAACCTGCTGCTCGCCAGAACCCTGAATTACCAGCCCCTCCTAGACGCCCTGAGTTACCAGCCCCTCCCAGACACCCTGAGTTACCAGCCCCTCCTAGACCAAATCAGGACCAAGGCCTGCATCGGCAGCTGACATGGGAGTGTGGGATTCCCTTCACGGAGCAGAGCCCGAAAGTAACATACGAATCCATAAAACACCTGCCTTGTGAACTGCTTATCCTGTTAGTTACTGCTGGGAGGCTGCTGCCATATGCCGCCTGTTATTAAGTCCTTTGTAATTTTAATCACAGTTTAATGAAAGCTTTTACATGGCTTATCTTAGGACTTCCAACTTAATTATCAGCATTCACAACACTCTGTTCTTTGTTACCTTTCAAATTCTATTTATCTTTAAAAGCAAGTACTGTATTAAATGTATATTTCATGGTGCAGAATTTTATGAGCTTAATTGAAGCTAATGAAAGTGGAAGGAACTCCCTTGCTTCCTACTAGCTGCTACTGCAAAGTACAGGACTGGGGGTAAGAGAGGGGCTCAGAATGAAAAAAACAATAGATACCAAACAGATTAGAATTTTGTTGTTCCCTTCCTTCCTTCCTTCCTTCCTTCCTTCCTTCCTTCCTTCCTTCCTTCCTTCCTTCCTTCCTTCCTTCCTTCCTTCCTTCCTTCCTTCCTTCCTTCCTTCCTTCCTCCCTCCCTCCCTTCCTTCCCCCTCCCTCACTCCCCTCCTTCCTTCCTTCCTCCTTCCTTCCTTCCTTCCTTCCTTCGTTCCTTCCTTCCTTTCTTTCTTCTCCCCTCCCCCCCTCTCTCCCTCCTTCCTTCGTTCCTCCCTCCCTCCCTCCTTCCCTTCCTTCCTTCTTTCCTTCCTTCTTCCCTTGCTTCCTTCCACCTCCCTCCCTCCTTCCTTCCTTCCTTCCTTCCTTCCTTCCTTCCTCCTTCCTTTGTTCCTCCCTTCCTTCCTTTCTTCCTTCTCCCTCCCTCCCTCCTTCCTTCATTCCTCCCTCCTTCCTTCCTTCCTTCATTCCTTCCTTTCTTCCTTCTCCCTCCCTCCCTCCTTCCTTCGTTCCTCCCTCCTTCCTTCCTTCCTTCATTCCTTCCTTTCTTCCTTCTCCCTCCCTCCCTCCTTCCTTCGTTCCTCCCTCCTTCCTTCCTTCCTTCGTTCCTTCCTTTCTTCCTTCCTCCCTCCCTCCCTTCCTTTTTTTTCCTTCCTTCCTCCCTTCCTTCCTTCGGTTTTTGGATTACACTAAGGAGTCAGGCAGGCAGGGTTTACTCCTTGAGTTTGGAGGTTCTAGCGGGGGGCGCAGCTACTCCTATATAGTGGACCGAAAACCGAGTCCGTCTCTTTGGGGAGGGCTGTCCTCTTCTCCTCTTTGGACCAGCTTGCTGCCTTGCTGCTTCAGGAAAGAATGTGCAGGGAGTGGCGAGGGAGGAAGGGGAGGCCAGCCTAGCCAGCCAGATCAGCCGAATCAACCCCTGGTGATTATGGGGTGGCATGTTGTCGCCAGATGGCCCACACAACCCAGGGTTTAACCTTACTCTGCACTCAAGGGTCCCTCGTGTCCGTGCTTGGGGAGCCACACGCTGTGCCTGATCAAACCTGGGCTGGGTGTGTGTAAGGCCTTAGCTGTCCATCCCTGGCTTCTGTAGTTTGTTTTTACAGCACAGCTTCCCCTTCCCAAATTTTGAGTTTTTGACTTTGTTTCTGAAAATTAAAGAAATTTGAGGTTAAATCAGAGCATTGTTGGATTTTTAGCTTGGGATTTAAAATTCTGTCGTATAAGCTATGGTTTAGCACAGAAAGTATTTCACCTTCCCAAAACTGTCTGCAAGTTTGGAAACACTATAACTTAACTCTGGGTGGAAACAGATTCAAAGCTTCCCTTTCTCCAGTCACCGGACAGGCTCCGAGGGGCTTTGTGCCAACATGGGTGTGAAAGGGCGGCCGGAGGGGGCTGACCAAGATCTCACTCGGCAAAGCCTATACAAGACAGCTCAGAAAGACCCGCATCATCCCGGAAGGTTCTGTCGCACGAGTCCACAGTTGCTCAGCAAACCGTGTCTACAGGCCGGCTGAGACTCCCCAAGTGCTGTCTGCTCTGCTACCCAGCGCAAAGTGGCAACCTCGGGATATCAAAGCTGAAACTGGTACAGCTGCGGGCCCAGGAATTCAGAGAACCATACAGCGCTTCTGATCAGAATAGAATGGAGGAGATATTTGCTGTTTTGTAAGAACATGCCAGCCAGGAAGCAGCATGCTGTTTGCAAACAAGACTTGGCTACTCAGAGAGATGTGGGGCGCCTGGAACCCAGGGGCCAGGCACACCCGCAGCCTTTTGAGTCATTCCTTTAGTATCATCACTGAAGATTTTTCACCTGCCAAATTTCCACCAGGTAAAAGGACTGTGATGCCTGGAGCCAGAGGGCTTCCTGCTACAGGAAGGGAGAAAACAGCAGCTCAGAGAATCTGGAATCTGGCCCCACACTCAATCCTGAAGGGGAGAACCCTCCCTGGAAGCTGCTCCCTAATCCCTGTCGGTTCCCCAGAGAAAGATCTAGAGCACCCCAGCCCTGAGACGTGACCTGCTCCAGGACTGGCTTGGGGGGTGGAGGGAAGAAATTACTGGGGGGGGGGAGCCTCCTTTTCTGTTGTTCTTTACAGAAGCCGATGCCAGCATTATGCAAGCTCCTTTCTGGTTTCAAATATTCACAAGCCCTCCAAGACCTAGACTGCTGTTCCAGAGCCGAGATACTGTGTACAGAAGCTCCCGGGTCACCTGCAATGATCTCGGCCACCTGGAAAGATCTGGGTCACCTGGAACCATCTCGGCCACCTCGCCTGCCACCGCACTGCCCCTGGAGCCGCTACACTGTCCAGTAGTTTTGGCTTGTGCTGCAGGCACGGTCCACACCGCGTCTTCCAGGTGGAGTTTTATTACATTTTACAGCCATGAGAACCCAGGGAGGGAGGCGGGCGGAGGCAGTGGCTGGAGGGGGAACCGGGGGCGCCTGCTCCCCCTCGCGACCCCCACCCCCACCCCCACAGTCTTCCCGAGGCGGTTCCTGGCTCCTGCCTGGGCCAAGTCCCGAGAGTGGGATGGAAAGATCTGGAGTAGCAGGAAGACTCCGAGCGAAATGGAAGCTGAGTAACGTGGGGCGTGGAGCGGGGACGCTGCCACGCACTGCTGTGCGGGGCTGGCACAGGGTCCGGGTGCGCGGGCGCCATACAGGGCCCTCGGTGATGCCTTCCAGGGGCAGGCCGGGCGCGCTGTCGGCCGTGGGCCGCTCCTCCTTCTTCATGGAGGGGGCACCCGCAGGCTGACGTGCGGCTTGTGGCAGGCCGTGTTGGCCAGAGGCGGGTAGTGCTGTCGGTAGCAGATGTAGGCGAAAATGAGGCCGATGGCGCCGCCCACCAAAGAATCTGGTGGAAAGAACAGAAGGGAAGTTAGGGGCGCTCCAAGGCAGCCGGTGGGGGGCGGGGAGGGCACGGCGCGACTCACTCCACCTCCAAGGACTGTTGTGCTGGAGACCGAAGGGCAACCACATGGTGGGAGGGGGAATCTCAGTCTTGGAGGATCCCACAAATTCTAGAATGTTCACTTCCTGCTCAAGGGAGACAGAATTCACCTCTGTGGGGTTGTTTTGTTTTGCTCCACTCTGGGGACTTGCTGGAGCAAACCCATCATTATTACTATTACCGTTATATTATTGTTGTTGTTGTTGTTGTTGTTGTTGTTGTTGTTTCGGTTTGTTTTGGTTTGGGGCTACATCTGGCCCTGTGCTCAGGGCGTATCCCTGGCAATGCTCAGGGGATCCTATGCGGTGTCAGGGATAGAACCTGGGTGGAACACATGCAAGGCAAATGCCTGCACCTCTGGGCTGGCTGTTAACCCACACAGGCATTTTTGACTTTGGAAACCTAGATTCTAGGAGAGGCCTTCCAGCGAGCTTTCTTGGATCTACCATAATTTCATTTTCTGCAACAATCCCCCTCTCCTCCCCCATCCCCCGGACTCCTGCTATATTTTTGGTGGGACTCCCAAGGTCCAGCAGGAGCCCAAGTTTCAGCCTGGGACAGCAAAGTGTTTCCCAGGCTGAGTCACTAAGCGAAGGGCACAGGTCGGGACCCACCTAGGATTAGCAACATTTCCTCCCACCCCCAACAAGCAGAGGGTCAGGCATAGAGGTTGGGGGGTTGCGGAAATGAGGACAGATCAGGCAAGAAGGGCATCTTGTCCTTGGGTGACCCTTTGGGGCAGTCCTCAGGAACACTTCACTGGAAACCCAATAGAAAGCTCAGGGAAAGAACCCCCAACCCCACCCCAGCCTCACTGTTGTAAGCTTCAAACTGTGATTACAGTTTATTCTTGTTTCAAGAAAGGCTAACACAGGGGAAATCCCTTTTGCAGAAGAAACCTTAACTTCTGCAAAGTTCCTGCCATGCTAAATTGTCATTCTCCCAGACACCTTCATCTTCAAGTTGTAGAGAACTTTAAGTAGTCACATTTTTCTAAAGAAACCAAGTTGAGCTGGGGAGGCCACTATCCCAGGCACAGTCACCATCCCAGAGGGGCTATTCCTTGGGCAGTTTCTGCTCGAGTCCTGGTAGGCTGGTTCAGGGTGCAGTGCTCCCAGTCAGTACCCGGGAATGGGGACATTTCCAAACTGCTCCCCAAAGCATTCCCTGGGTGCTGGTCCCTGGCATGTTTGGGGGAAAAGCATCTTTCAGGGAAACCGGCTGCTTAGTGCAGGAGCTCTGAGTGTCTCCTGGGGGTGGGGGAGCAATGCTTGCCCAGTCGGCTCCTGGTGCCCTGGCGATGTGGTGGGCTATTGTAGAGGAAGTGCATAACTCGTGGCGGCTTCACTGTCCTTCGAAGGGCTGCTTTGGCTCTCACTAGGCCAGATGTAAAACATACACATCTAGAATCAAGTTCGGAGCTCTCTGAAGTCAGGCATCATTTGACGCCTAGAATTCTGTGAGTCATCAAAAGCAGTAAAGAACGTGAACACTTTGGCTCAAAGGCCCAGGGTACAAAGCCCAGATGTCAATCACAGCTTTGGGGACTGGCTGTGGGCACAGCTACCAGCTTCTCAAGTGCCAGTAGGTGAGGTGGGTCCTGCCTGGTACCCTCATCACTAGGGAACTGAGTGGGCCTGGGCCCTCTCACCTCTCTTCCTTGCCCTTATTCAGCTTCAGCCACTGTCCTTGCTTTGCCTACACAGCCCCTTCACCTCCTCTTCCCTCCTGCACACTCTGCTCCATCCCCCAACCTTCTAGTCCTCCTTCAAAGCCTCCTTGAAGCCCAACTCAGCTCACTGTGTGATGAAGACTCACCTGCCCCACAGTGGGACCGAGTCCCCCTGACATTTCGTTGCCTGTTGTCCCCATCAGACTGTCATGACCAATGGTGAGACTGTTTCACAATGGACAGGTGCTTGTGTCTGAGTAACCCTGCCTATTCCACCCATCTTTTCATGGAGTTGTGAAGACACCTGTGCACAGCAAAGGAGGCCACTGTCCTCTGGGCATCCTATGTGGCCCCAGACCCTCCCTGGACCTTAGCTGTCTCAACAGTGACACTGGAGGCCATGGTGGTGACTGAGACCATTCCCACACCTGTTCCCAGAGCCTCACGCAGGTCAGCTGGTAGAGATCAAACACTTGAGTTTTGGAGATGGTCCCAAGGAATATCTCGAAAGTAGATCACGTCCCTTCGACACAAAGGCCGTTCTAGGTGGTCAAAGGCAGAGATAGAAGAACTGGGGCCATGTTTTCTCTGCAGGAGCTCAGACACCATGAGAGTTGGCAGCCCTTTGTGACTGAGAGATGAGGGAAGCACACACATGCCAGGAGCACAGCCACTGGGGCAGAAGGTGCTGGGGAGCCATGGAGGGTCGCAATGTACCCTGGGGGTCCACCCTTTTCCCCCTGCACAGGCACCTGGGGCTGTGGGAAGGGCTTGCCACCTCTTACCCTTACATCAGGAACCCCCCAGGGTTGGGGATTCCACATGAAAACACCCAGGCTAACACCTGGGCAAATCACTGCACCTCGGAGCCTGAGTTTTCCTCATTGCCAAGTGTACATCCCCAAATCCACATGGAGCAGTGATAAGCAACAGTGAGGCCTTGTTTCAGGAGCTCAGGCCCCAGAGCAAGCCGCCAAGTGCAGCCTGAAGATGGAGTGTAGGAAGAGCATAGCTGGCTGGTCTGTTCCTTTAGGAGACCACCAGAACCTCCTAACTCTTCCGCCTCCACCCTCCTCACATTGTCACTCACTAGTGTGACGCTCTCTCTCCAGCAGGACACCACTTTCATCGCATTCCACATAGTGCCCAGTGAACTAAGAAGCATGTGCTGGAGACATTGGAGGAGAGAGTGCATGAGAACACTTGAAGGGCTCATGAGGCATTGCAATGTGATACATCCGTCCCTCCAAAGCCTGGAGGAGTTTTGGCCAGCCACCGTGTAAACACTGCTGAGCCCTTTTCTCAGGCAGCTGTCAGAGCTGCGCTGGGTTTGGTTTTTCTTCTTACCCCAGGGACGTTTGTATTCTCAAATGTCTCAGGACATCTGCCTTGGAGCCACTGACGACTGAACACAACGGCAAAACCACTCAGAGCTATTTGACTTTGTCTTTGCTGTGACCTGACATTTCTGTTTGGTCTCTCTGACCGAAAAGTCATCGACCACCCCAGAGTGAGGTTCCCAGGCTGCCAGAGGCCACTGTAAGCCAGGGAGGGTGAGACCTAGCAGAGACAGTGGATGAAGAAGTTTCAGGGGCCTGGAGGCAGGGGCCCAGCATTACAAAGGAGCATCCACAGGGAAGGGCCCCCAGTGACTGTCCACAGAGCCACCGGGGATGTGCCTGGTGCAGAGGTGGTGATAAAGCTCCCCACAGGGCCTTCTTGACGAAGAAACTTATCCTCACAGCAGACGGGTGAGTTCACCCTGTGCAACTGTTTCTCTTCATCTTCTTCCACTACAACCCGACTGCCTGCTGGTGTGGTAGGGCCAGGAGAGGCCAGCCAGGCCCTAAGAGCCTGGAAGGTCAGCAGGAGAGGCGTCTGTCTCCCTCCACACTGCATCTCCACAGTGAGAACACACTGACACATGGTCAGAAAGGACAGAGGAAATGTTTTCACCTTGAATTGGGTGTTCATCGTCAAGCGGAAATGACATGTAGAGAATGGGGTTGATTTGAATGGAATCAGTATCAAGGAAAGCATGGTAGGAAGAAGGATGGAGCATCTTTTGGTGGGAAAGGGGACTCCCAGGCTGTGCTCAGATGGCCCAGGAGCCTCCCTGAGGAATTCTGGGCCAACCAGGCCTGTGGTTCAATGCAAGGGTGGAGGATGACGACCCGGAGCTGCTCGACTTCATTGCTGGGGATTATCAGGTCAAACTTGACAATGCTCAGGGGACCAAGTGGTGCCGAGGGGATGGAATGAGGGTGGACCTCATCCAAAGAATATACCTTAACCCCGGGAATATCACTCTGACACCTGAAAAGAGCATGTTTGGGCCTGCAGCATTCATACTTTATTGGCACAATTTTATTGAGCCACTACTATGTGCTAATTTGTATCTCCCAGAAAAGCCTGTTGAAGTTCAACCTCCCCAACCCCGTTACTCAGAATGTGGCTTTATTTGGAGTTTGAACTAAGATAACTGAGTGAAAATGAAGCCAGGAGGATGACATGGATCTAAGCAATGCTCTAATGCAAAGGAGAGTTTGGGCTTAGAGTCAGACACACAGAGGGAGCAGATGGAGGGTCCACAGGAAGAAAGAAGCAGAGACTGGAACACGGAGCTGGATGTTGAGGAACTGAGACCCAGGATGCCCTGTGCCCTCCAGGGCTCCTGGACTGTCCTTCCCAAAGGCACTTGATTTCGGACAGGAGATCTCCAAAATCATCAGACAATAAACTTCTATTGTCCACTGACCATTGGAACAGCAACTCCAGGAAACAGATAAGTGGGCAGCAAGAGACAGAATCTCCACTAACCCCCAGAGAATATTTCATCGCCCAGCAAACAAGGACCCCCTGGGATGAAGCCTAAGCTATTTACCATCAGGCCCTCCACCAAAAAACCTTTCACTAGATCTTGTTCTCATGGATAAGGAGAGGTGGTAATCAACATGCAATTCATCAGTTCATCTCATGGTGGTGAATGACAAGGGTGGAGTGACAGGGAGCCTTGGGATGGGATAGCAACAGAGAGATGATGACACGTAAGGCACCTCGCCAGGAAGTGGAGCCAGCCCACCGGGGAGGAGTGCTGCAGGACAGGGAGGAGCCGGCTGAGTCCCTGAGGCTGGGGTGTGCAGGACAGCCCTGGAGCCCAAAGGATGGTGTAGTGCTGGCTTGGGAAGAGTCACTGCTGACTTCAGATTTTAAAGGCTCAAGCTGGCTGAGGGTGAGGGGCAGAGAGAGACACAGAGAGAGACAGAGAAGGGGCATGAGATCTGACTGTAAGGCAACCCATGATGGTGGATTGGGTTAGAGTGGAAAAAGAAGGTGGACACCGGAAATTCTTTAAACTTGGCTCCATGAGGAAGCAATCAGAGAAAAATCACAGAAAGTACATGGGGCAGGATTCCCTGGAGGAAAATGGAGCAGAATGTCAGTGGAATTTGGACAAAGCCAAGGTCCTGCTTCCCTGGAAATGAAGCAGAGCTTGGGGGTGGTGGTGAGGAATGGTGGCACTCACACAGAGGAAGGGAAGGCTGATGGCCCAGCTTCTCTCACTCACAGGCCTGACTGGAGGGCAGCGGGGACCAAAGGCTCCTGGAAACCCTTCAGAAAGGCAGAGGGGCAAAGGCAGGGCTCGGTGGACTCAGAGCCAATCAAACCTCTGGTTCCCAGACCCTGAGCTGTGTTGGAGACTGATTATAGATATGCATCTGGTCCGGCCCCATAGGGCAGTGAGTAGAGGGAAAATGAGGTGAACCCTATTGATGGGAACTGAGAAAATCAAAGGAAAATCACTGGTTTTTGTTCTTGACAAGGCTGGACGTTTGGTGGAAATAATAATGGAGGTACAGTGGTCTTTTCTTAAGTTCCTTCATTTAGAAAATGTAGAGCTTGCATCTGGCAGGCCAAGAGAGGGAGGCTGGTCAGCAGAGCATCTCCCGTGTGTGAGAGGGGGTGGAGGGAGGAGGGAGGGGTGAGAGGAGAGAGACTGGAAGGAGACCAGCCAGCACTGCTTGTTTAGAAGCCGGAAGTCTTGAGGGGGAGCATGAATGGTCCTGCACAGCGTCCCAAGAAACATGCTGGACAATCTGACATCTTGGTAACTAAAGACCCTTCACAGCGTGATTGTGTAAATGCAGTGAAGGCAGGGATAGCCATCTTGAAAACTTCCTTTTTGGTCCAATACGGCGCCTGTGGCCGACACAGGTATGTCCCAGTCAGATATCGTGCATGTGTGTTAATCATACATGGGGTATATGACTCATTCCTCTGTGAGACCATTTTTCTACTTTATTTCAGAGGGAAATGCTCTTTCTTGTAATAAAGCATCACTCCAGGTAATCAGTCTCTGAAGATGATCAATAATTAGGTTAACATTGGTTCAAAGGCCAGAATTCCCAGAGGAAAACCTGTATCCAGATACAAAGATCTCAGGGAGTGGAGACGAACACACACCCCTTCCTCTGGCAGCGGGAACTCTCCACTAACTGGAAACCATGAAGACCAAGCCTGGGAGAGACAGAGCAGGTTAGTGCAGTAGACGTGCCCTTAGTTTGTGTCTTGTTTCTCTATCTGGTTTTTCTGAAAAAACCCACAAGTCTGAATGCTTGAAAAGTGAGGGTTAATCGTAAAAGTCTGTGATCTATCAGCTCTGCACCCCCTACCCCCAAGATGTTCTGCAGCTTCGAGCTGACCTAAAAAGGCAGCAGCATGTCACAAGGACACGGAGAGCCTCATCTCCACTCCGAGTCTGTATCTACATTGGGGGAAGCTCTGCTCAATGTTTCCCCTCCTTTCCTGGCCAAGGAGGTGCCCCCTCCCCATGCTCCTCCTATAAAAGAAACTGAATTAGAAAGAAGACTTGCAGATTTGTAGTGGTGCTAGAAGGGAGAATGATCAGAAGAGCCTGGATAAATGAAACAATTGTGATTAACACACATGCATGGCATCTGACGTTCTGGGCTGTTCACTGGAGGCGAATATGTCCTCAAGTAATCTGATATACTCCCACCTGAGGTACAGCTGCTTGGATGAAAACTGAGTCGTTAAAATCTCATCCTATGAAGGCTATTCACTGAATCTTGAAGGGGAGTGACTTGGGTTTTGCTGATGCTTGTGGGGTTCCAAGTGAAGCTCATGATGGATGCCATGATGCCTCACCGGCAGACACGGGGCAGTTGGGTCCACAAAGGAAAACAGCCACGCATTTGTCTCAGGACATCCTACACCCACCCCCATCTCCATAGACGTCTAAGTTCTCCCATGTACCCTCTTTCCAAGCTGGGCTCTGGCAACCTCCTTAATAGGTAAGTGCTGGACAAACAATCAGCTCCTCAAGCCCTGATGCTTCCTAACAGGCAACGAGGGAGACCAAAGGAGCCAAGGTCCGATGTCCACCAGCTCTCAGCTGTAGCAGCAATGGGGGGGCTTGTCACGAGCAAGCACTCTCTTGTGCACCGCGGGGTAGTTCACACTCCACCTTCCCCAGTTGGGTAAATCAGATGTCTCTGGACACTGCTAGATGTCCTCGGGGAGGACACCCTCTGGTATAGACAGTGTCAGGTGGCCTTAGGAAAGGGGAATTGAGTAACATGAGCCTGATCCAAGGGGAGGCTCTATGTCCCTCTCCGGGCTGAGCTACAAGCTACACCTGTGAGAGCTGAGCAAACTGGGAGCTCAGAGCGCATGACCTGAGCCTGTGGGCGCAGACTCAGTTTGGGCCACGGATATCTGCCAGAATGGGCCTGGTTCTTCCTCAGGTGTTGTCCCAGAACCCATGGAAAACTCATTTTCTTGGTTTGCTCGTCCATCATCCCACAGCAGCATTAATATTGTACCACTGCTGCCTCCAGTTCATTTTTATGCTATCCGGATAGGAGGGCTCTGAAGTCCAGTTACCAGCAGGCTTGGGTGGACCAGCTGCATCATGCAGCCACTGTGTCCCTCAACTCAGAGCAGTGATTCTTTATGCTTGTATAGTATTCCAGCCTCCACTACTATGTCCCTCAGCCAAGAGCAGTGATTTTTTATGCTTGTATAGTATTTCAGCCAACAATGGGGGACCAGTTGGAGCTGAGAGCATCATGGAGTATCAAGCAGACAGTTGCAAGTCTTCTATGTTTCAGGTGAGATTACTTCACAAAGCCCCATATGGCCTTCCAAAATAAAGCTAGAACAATCTTTTCAATTCTGAACACCCTCATCATTTTCCAGATTTAAAGTGACCATTGAGGTGAAAAACAGAGATTCTTAGTAGAGCCGGTGCTCCTCACCCACATCTGTTTCTCTCAGCCAGTGGTTTACAGATGTGGGAAGCATGGCAGATGTGGCAAGTATGACACATCCTTTAGACACAAACACCAGGAATAGAGAAATGATGAAATATTACGCAGTTGTAAGAAAGGACAAGATCGTGCAACTTCGCCACAATTCAGATGAAAGTGGAGGAAACCGTGTATAAGAAATCAGAAGACAACCACCAGGTGCTGCTCCTTATCTGGGATACGTAGAGTGATAGGACGAAGGGGAGTATGGTAGCAAAGGGAAGAAGCCTAGATCACCCTTGACCCCAGAGTATAGAAATATAACACAGAAGGAAAGAAACTGAGGGAAGGGGAGTAAGAAGAGTGGAGAGAGGAAAGGGGCGGGGGCACGGACCTTGCACACATCAGTGGCACAGAGGTTAGGCGTGTGTCTGTGTCTGAATCACAGAGCCAATGGCACTGTACACAAGACACTCAAACTACAACAATCAAATGCCAAGACTACAGCATTTAAAGTATAAATTGTGCCTGCCAGGGAGGCATGCTGGGAGGGAGGGAATCTGGGACATTAGCGGCGGGAGTGGACTCTGGTGGTAGCACTGGTGTTGGAACATCGTATGCCTGAAACTCTTTAGAAATTAGTTTATACACAACTGGAGTTTTCTGTTTTGTTTTGGGTCACACTCAGTGATGCTCAGGGGTTACTGCTGGCTCTGTGCTCAAAAATCACTTCTCGCTACTCAGAGAACCATATGGGATGCTGGGGATTGAGCCCAGGTAGGCCTCGTGCAAGGCAAATGCCCTCCCCACTTTAGTTTCACAGTTAAAATTCATGAACAATGAGCTTATAAGCAACTTTAGTGTTAAATTAGAGTTTATAACAACTAAAGTTTTATGAGCAAATTTAAAGCCTTTTTTTTCAGGAGTGTCACACCCGGCAATGCTCAGGAATTACTCCTAGCAGTGCTCATGGGACCATATGGAATGCTGGGGATTGAACCTGGGTCAGCCACGTGCAAGGCGATGCCCTACTTGCTGTGCTATTGCTCCGGTCCCTTATGAACAACTTTATAAATTGTAGTGCCTTGATACAGAAATAAATGGGAAAAAAGGGAAAACAAAACACCCAGCAACCATGATACCAACTTGACTGTGGGATAGTTTTGTGGACACCACACATTAGATCCGTTATTTCCATGGTTGATTGAAATAGGTCTGTGAAATATGGGGGATTTCTGGCTCTGCTGTTTTAAAGATAAAATTCCAGAGTTATGAAGAAAACTTAAAAAAGACAAACAATGCTTAAAATAATTAAAGGCAATAAAAACAAGATACTTTCTCATTTTGTAAAAATGTCCCCTTATACATTTATGCTTATTAGGTATAGTTAATCTAAGAATGCTATCCAAATAATGTAATTTGATGCAAATTCTTAGACTCTAAGAGATCGTTATTTTTTAAAGCAACAAGTCTCTCATTTTTCTCACTGTTAAGCTAATCAAGAAATAATAACTTAAGAAAAGCAGAAGGAAGCATGAAGATATGTTTCTTGAGAAACATGTGATTTTCCTCATTTTTGAATATTATTGGAACCAGTTCTTTTTGAATAAATTTGTTAAAACCACAAAGGTGTTTCCCCAAGAGCCTTATCCTGTTTGATCCTAATAAATGATTTAATCAACATTTAAAAAAAATGCCAGCTTGTGGACAAGAACTACCTTTAGGAAAAATGTGCCAACCTGGTGGGTCCCAGGAATTCTGGGGATAGTGTCCCCGACTCCCAGAGATAGGAGCGTGTCCCCCAGTGATGCTCCTCCCTGCTTTCCTCTTAGGGTACAGTTTTGTATCATCCAGATCTTCCTCCAAGACACTGATGAGGTGGTTCAGGGCAGGGCCACCCTGGGAGCTCACGGACCCCTTTGGGCAGGCTCGGGGCCTAGTTAGTACTGGGCAACCTGCCTAGACCAAAGTCTCTCCAAAGTCTCTCCCAGCCCCAGGCCACAGTTATTTCTAGAGATTTAGGACCCCCAGAGCATGGCCCCAGAAGAACGACAGAGGACAGAGTCAAAAGGTTGCCCAAGAAGGGATATCGGGGCCTTGGGTGGACGCAGAGCTCCTGAACAGGAGGGGGAAAAGGTTCCCTTAGCCAGGGGCTCCCCTCACTTCTGGCCTCATCCGCACCCTCATTCCCACCTGCACCACGATGGGGGTGATAATGGGGAGGCCTGAACACCTGACTGCAGAGGCAGAGAAGCAGGAGGAGGCTGGGAAGAGGCTGAGCAACATGGCATGGACAGTGATCACAGAGCGCTGGTGGTGCCTGTGCCCAGGAAGCTGCTGCGGGCACTGCTCACTCAGGGTGCGGTGGCCTCTGTGGGCACTGCAAGCCCTTGGTGCAGAGCCCTGGTGGCTACTCCAGCCCGAGTCTCGCCTTGGCTCATGGTGGCCAGGTGCGGGGTCTGCCCTCTGGGGGAGCCCTGCCTCCAACTTATGCTCCTGGTGGCCACAAGTGCCCTGCCACCACCTCTGTCCCTGCTCCTTGCTGGTCAGGACAGGCGTGAGCTATCATCTCACAGAAGGGGGTGGCAGAGCCTGGTTTCTTTCCCCAAAGGGGCTCTCCCCAGCTCTGTGCTTCTCCCCCGCAATGTCTTTCTTTTCAGGCCTCCCAAGCAGTGTTCTGGAGGTGGGAGCCTAGGGACACCCCCACAATTCTCAGCAACAGAGCTGTACGGTTGGATGCCAGGGCTCAACGACGGGTATGGCCTGTGCCCTGCAGTGCCGGGAACTCGTGTGTGGGGGTGTGTGTGGGTGTGTGCATGGGGGGGTGCTTAGGTCTGTAGTTGAGATGCTAAGGAGCCGCCCTGTACCTATCTCCCTGGCCTCCTGCTTCTGACGTTTCTCAGACACAAGACACTCAGGCCTCACCCTTATAGGTAGGCCTCCCCTGGCCTGGCAGCAGCTTCTTGGAGCCTGCTCAGATGGCGCATGGTGACAAGACATCGATGCCCTGGTGGGGTGGATGTGAGGTGCAGAAGGAACCACAGTCCCCTGGCTCGAGTCAGCAGACAGCGGCCACTGACCCTGCAGACTGCCAGCCCATGAGACTGCCACCACAGTGAGGGTCAGAAGGCACCCTGAGCCTGGGGTAGGAGGAGGAGGAGCCTCGACTCTGTTCGCCCTCTGGAACAGGAGATATTGGAACTCTCTGGAATGGGTCAGTCTGCCTTAGAACTGCACCGGGCTCTGTCTTGCTCTGGCTCTGCTACCACCGGGAACACCCCTCTCCCCTGCAAGCTGCTCTTTCCACCCCTAACCAGCAGGCGGAGCCTGAGAGCGAGCCGAGTTAGGACTCACCTTGCCAGTGATGTTTGTAGTCGCACATGCGGGACAGGGCGATCATCATGGCACAGTACAGGGGCAGGATGGCAGCACAGAGGCGCCAGCTCTTACCCCGCCCGCTCTCGGTGAAGCAGTGCAGTTTGCCAGCCAAGTAGAAGGTGGTGAAGCCGAGGCCTGAGAAGGCAACTACCAAAGAAAAACAGTAGATGTTACTCCGGTGGGTGGTGAGGAGCGGGCACACGGCACACAGCTCTGCCCTCCTGCGCTCCGCCCCCCACCCCCCCGGACACGGTCTCTTGGAACCACACAGACAACCTGTGCCTCAGAGCCACGCTGGAACGACACGTCCAACCACAAGAAGGACCTTCCAGGTTTGCGCAAGAGAAAAAAAACCTGCTTCATTTATTCATCTGCGCTCATTCTACAGAGATCTAGTGGGATGCTAGTGTGCCCTAAACAGAAGGAACCGTAGACATGGCCAGGCTGATGGGTATATGAAGTGTTGACTTCTGTAAGAAAAATGCACACAGAGAAAAGACATAAGATGGCTAAGATGGGAAGGTGGGGAAGGAAGGGACTTGGGGCCCTGGCGATGATCAAAATGCAGCCAGCAAGTACAAGGGAGCAGAGGGCTTGGCAGAAATGCCCGCAAGCCAAGTGCTTTTTCTCTCTTAGACTATATGGCTAGTGCAGGTATTTTAAAATATTGCTATCGGAACCTTGCACATGTCACATTCCTTGGTGGTTGAGTCTTCAAATGGCAAAGAGAATGGAATTTGTGCTACAGCCTTTGCTCAAAGCCTGGAGTGTGGCATTTGCCAATCCCAATGCTTTCCACATAGGATGAAAACATGGTTGGAAAGTCAACAAGATGAAAGGTGGGTCTTCAGTGAGATGAGAGCAAAGGTGGTCGGCCCTGGCTACCTTTAAAGCCCGGGAAGCTCTGGAACTAGTCATAGGGGAAACCAAGCAACAGCTGTTGGCGCCATCTCCAGCTTTCTGGATAGGGAACCAGAGCTGACCTAGGGAGTTGACACAAGGACTTTTCCAGGGTGAGAATGGAGCATCGTGGGAGCAAACAGAAACGTTATGGGGGGGCTGTTAGTGCCCATCCAGCATCATTGTTCCCTGATCTTGCTCACCGCAATACCCAACTCCTCACCGACCCTTCATATGTTTCTGGCCCCCATCTGGCCAAGTCCTTGAGCAGATATAGCTGCTAGTCCCATCTGCTTGACTGGTTCAGCTTGTTCAGCTGGTTCCAAGTGCACAGTTGGTCCGTCCTACCTGCTGCTTCCACAAGCAGACAATATTCCATCCATGTCTCTAACCACTGGAACCTCCCAGTGTTTCCCCAGAACTGGCCACCATCCCCCTCAAGCTGTGGGAAACCTCCGTTGGCAGCATTACCCTAACAGAGCTGGGTGGTGCTGCTGGAGGGTTCTCGCTGGACTGGTCAGTCTGGATGGACCCAGTGCATATGCTCAGGCATGTGTGTATGAGTGTTCATGCACCTGTACAGTGCAAAGGGTTCACGTATGTGCATGTGTACTTGTGTATGTGTGCACGTATGTGTGCCTGTAAGAAAATTCTCCAGAAATCCCACCAGTGTCTGGAATGGAGCTTACGTGCTGCATTAAAGGCTGGTGTTGCTGCTTCAGCATTTCCTGGGCACCACCTCGCCGAACTGTCACTGGATCAGAAAATACTCCTCAGGGAAAAGCTTTAAGTATCAGTGCACACAGCAAGGGGGGATGCCTAAAGTTGACTAACAGCTTTGAAAAGACTCACCAAGATTTCAGGATGCGGGATCCCAGGCCTGGCCAGGCCCCCTGAGTTAAAGGCAGCATTTCACCAGAGGCACAGGTGTGCATTCGGACTTGTGAAATGCCAAGGAGAATAAAGAAAAGCAAAGGAGAGCTGGAGGAAGTCACCCCAAAGCTCTCCAGAACAGTGTAGAGATGAGAGATGTCTCAGACAGCAGCAAACAGACATTCCCATTCATGCAGTCCTGGAAACCACCGTGAAGCCCAAGCACAAAACAGAACTACGATGTGAGGCGAAAGAAGTCGGTTAAGATCATCCAAGATCCATCATGGTGAGCCCCCACAGCAGCGAGGCCCTCCTACAGCTCAGGCTTGTGTCTGTCATGGGGGGGGAGGGGCGACAGCACCCAGCAGAGTGGTGGAAAAACCAGTGATGGCCCCTGAGATGTGGGGCAGTGTGCCTGGTAACATAAAGCTGCTGTAAAGAGCTGGGTTCTTTGTGGGGTTCCCAAGTTGTGCTCAGGAGGACCTTTTCCACAATTCTTGGCCCCGTGTTTAGGTTGAAGGATGCTAGACCTCCTGGACCCTGGTGTGGGACTCACCCAGGCCACTCTGGGGTCCTTAGGGTGCTACAGGGCTGCACCCAAACATGCTTAGGGATTATATGGTGTCAGGAATTGAACTGAGGTTGACCTCCTGCAAGACCCAGCTTAGGCCCCTGATTCAAGCTCCTTCCCCACTCCTCTGCTCTTCTCTACACACTGCAAAGCCCCGCTGCTCCCCTGTAGAGAGCAAACGCTGAATCAGCTTCTGACTGAGGCAGGGTCTGAGTCAGCTGCTGCTTCTGTTCCACTAACAGAACCACATCAGGCACCACACGGGGCTCTGCAGACACAAGCCAACAGAGACGCAGGAAAGGAAGCGATGCAGGAGACTGGAAAGTTGGGGCAGATGGGGGCCACCAGGGACACAGAAGGCAGTGCCCCTTTCCTGCCTCTCTGCATGTCTCAGCTGAAACATCACTTCCTCAGAAGCCCCCAGCCCATCAGGAGGCGATGAGCTTGACTCACACCAGTATGGGGCCCAGTCCTTGGCCTCTGCTCAGTTTATCTATTTATTTAGCCTTTTTGGTTAAACCCAGTGATGTTTAGCAGTTACTCCTGGCTCTGCACTCAGGAATTTCCTGGCAGTGCTCAGGGGACCATATAGGATGCCGGGGATTGAACCCAGCTAGGCTGCATGCAAGGTAAATGCCCTCCCTGCTGTGCTGTCTCTCTGGACCCTTTGTTCTGTTTTGTGGGAGTATCTTGTTCTTCTGGATTCTGAGTCTGAAAGCAAAGAGCCTGTGTCTGCTGTGCTGGACCTCAGTAGATGCTTGATAAACACAAGCAGGGGATACACAGCTGACACCCAGGATGCAGTTCACAGAAGGGAGCGGAGGGGATTGAGGGAGAGAGAGTTCAGTGGGGAGGGCATTGGCACTTGAGTGAGGGGCCCTGGTTCCATTCCAAGCACCCCAGATGGTTGCCTGAGCCCTGCTGGGAGTGATGAGTGATTCCTGAGCACAGAACTATGAGTAAGCACAGAACTCTGAGCTTCCTGCTAGGTGCAACCTTAAAACCAATCAGACCACAGCCACAGCCACAGCCACACACACACACACACACACACACACACACACACACATGCACACACACAGGGTTCTTCCTATAAGAATACTCCCAGAATCTTCCTGTAGCCTTATGACCATGAACCCTCTCTTTTCCAGAGACAGTCCCACTCACATTCCTGGACAGAAATCTGGAATTGTGTGTATCCCCTGCAAGGGAAGCATGACAGGATTCTAGAGGGGACAGAAGGATGGTCAGGTGGGAGAGTCTGACCCGAGTACTAAAGGAGGGAGAAGACCATGCTGTGAGCTGACCAGGCCAGGAGAATAGAGAAGTGGAGCACCAGGTCCAGAGCGACCCCTCTACCCACCAGGTGTCCTTTGCTGCCTGACTTCACCTGTTCCTCCATCACACACAACGGTAAAAGCATCCAACCCTCTGTGTGGATGAGACCTGGAGATTCAGGTCAAATTACGTATCAAAGTTCAATGCAACCCTGAAGGAACTAGGATTATTTCTGAGGAGAGCAAAATATCACAGATTCATTCGCACCCGGCAGTGAGAGTTCTGCTAAACTGAGTGTTTTAGTGGGTTTTGCTTCAACTTTTGGAGCCACATCCAGCTATGCCCAGGGCTTATTCCTGGCTCTGGACTCACTCCTTGGGGGACTATCTAGAGTGCTAGGGATGGAACCAGGTCAGCTGCGTGCAAGGCAAGAGTCTTACCTGCTGCACTATTGCTCCAGGCCCACAGGAGTGTCTTGGCAGGCCCAGACATGCCTGTTGGGATCATCACTCCCCCGACACCACTACGCTGCCTGGCAAGAGAAGTAAGCAGCAACTGTGGAATGACTGGGGCAATCAAGAGAGTCACAAACGTTCGTGCCATAAACACAACAAGGGACACTATTAGAGTCTCAGGCCACTAGCCAAAGTCCTGGGGGCAAATAGACATCAGGAACAGGAAAAGTCACACCCTTCTCCCTCCAAGCAGGCTGCTCCTGATGCCGCTGTGATTTTTTCCCCTCCACAGAATGGAAATGGTTGTTCAGTTTTGTTTGAGAATGAACAACGGGGAAAAAAGAGAGGAACTCTACTTGCTCATAATTAGCTTGAAAGCAAATGTCAGAGGCAGGAAACACAAACAGAAAAAAAGTCGACTGCAAAAGGCCTTGCAGAAGCCCAGTTGCATCTCTGAAAAGGATTTCTTCAGAAAAGAGAGAAAAGAATCAGGCAAGAAGCATGAAGTGCCAAGAAGGCCTGGGTGGGAAGGAAGAATCATTTGGGCATCTCCTCCCACTAATGCACACTGCGGCATCAACCAGGGATCCACAAATCCCCTGCGGAGGAAGACTCAGGCACCATGTCTGCCCCAAGCTTCCCCACTCTACCCGATGGAAAACCTAACTCAGAATCATAGACAAGCTCCTCTGCTACAGGAAGCAGCCAACCATCACCGAGAGGGAACGCGCCCCCCCCCACACAGTGGCTGATCCTCTGTCGAGCTTTGGCCACAGTGATCTGAAACATTGTTCAAGAGGGAACGGTGGCCGACCCCCCCACAGTATCATGAGGGGAGCCCAGAAAAGCATGAGCAGGATTCACCCAATGATAACAGTTGAATGCACAGAGTCTGTGACCTCCAAAGTCCCATTGTCACTTTGATGGCGAGGCTGGAAGAGTCACAGATGCATTTGAAAAATGGCTAAAAAGGTAGGTGGGTGCTTCGAGAGAAGCCCCTCAGCCTCGGTGACTGCTGCTGCTTCGCTGTCCTCTAGAGAAGGCGCCTGTCTGGCAGATGTTAAGCTGTGATATAATGGTCAGGAACGAATGAATGAAAATAGGGTTTCCCTTACATGGGAGGAGAGCAGGAGGAAGCACCAAGTCAGGAGTGTGTCTCAGGCGTCTCTGATGCCACTACAGGCCATGGAGGGGAAGAGATAAAGTTTCAGGCATGTGACAAGATCCTGAATGAGTCTGAGGTCCTCTAGGCAGGAGAGGAGGGAGGAAGGGCATTTCTCTCCGGGCCACTTGCCTGCTTCTGGCTCTGTGCTGTGTGTGATGTCACATGCCACAGCCAATATGACGCATGTAGAGCTATGTTGTCCAATTCATACTCCTGCCACTGTTTTTAAAACACTGATATTGGGGCCAGAGCGATAGCAGAACAGGCAGGGCATTTGCCTTGCATGTGGCTGACCCGGTTAATCCTAAGCATTCCATATGGCCCCCCCAAGCACTGCCAGGAATAATTCCTGAGTGCTAAACCAGGCACTCAGGAAAATGTTTATTTTCCTAACCCCGAAAGAGCCCTTAATACAGCAGCAGTAGGAAAGGCGAACAAGCAGTGATAAAATTTCATGGCCATCCTAGGCTGCCAAAACGAAGGACTAAAATGACTGTCTGTACTTTCAATGCACGTACGCTGGCATCAGAAGCATATATTGAAGATCTGATGGTGCAAGTGCAAAAGATCAAGTACGACATCATTGGTCTGACTGAGACGAGGAGGCATCAGTCGCATCACGCTGTATTTGACACAGGAGAAGAATTGTTCCTTGGAACATGCGACGAAAGAGGCATCGGTGGCATGGTGTCCTTGTCAACACGAACATGGCCATCAACATTGATTCATTTGAATGCCTAACAAATGGATAGGATGATTACACTTGAAGAGATGCAGCCCACTGCCAGCAATTTCTATCTTCATTGTCTACACACCAACATTCACATACAAAGAAGATGAAATTGAGAAATTCTATGGAACTGGAGGAGTTCTATAAAAAAGATCACACCTTCTACAAGATCATAGTCGGTGATTTTAATGCCAAGATAGGACCGAGAAGATCGGCTGAAGAACTCCACATCGGGACCCATGGCCTAGAATGGAACGAAAAGGGTGAGAGACTATCTGAGTTTATCATGCCCACCAAGACCATTCATGGGAACTCACAGTTCCAGAAGGCTGAAGCAAAACGTTGGACATGGGAATCTCCTGGTGGACAGTTCCACAATGAAATTGAGCACATCATCTTCAATCAATGGTTTTGTCTGACCGATGTTGCTGTTGGAGACTCGCAGACATGGGGCAGAGCTACTACTGGCTCTCTCCGTGGCCAGCCGCTCACGAGGCGCCGGGAGGGATGGTGGGTTCTAGCCCTGGCCCACCACCCCAGCAGAGCCTCGCAACAAGCCAGGCGGCCCCCACTCCATGAGGGCCTCCATTTTCCACATCTGGACTTCTCTCTCGTCAGACCTCCACCCAGCAGACCAGCCTATCAGCGCCCTGCTTATCGAGGTTCCACCCTGTAGCAGTCTTTCTTAAATCCGGCTCAGGTATGCCGGTCCAGAGACTTCGCAGACATGGGGCAGAGCTACTACTGGCTCTCCCTGTGACCAGCCGCTCACGAGGCGCCGGGGAGGGATGGTGGGTTCTAGCCCTGGCCCACCACCCCAGCAGAGCCTCGCAACAAGCCAGACAGCCCCCCACTCCATGAGGGCCTCCATTTTCCACATCCGGACTTCTCTCTCGTCAGACCTCCAACCAGCAGACCAGCCTATCAGTGCCCAGCTCGCGCGGCGTAAGCGGCGGCGCAGTTCATCAACAAATGCTGTACTTAGAGATACCTACAAGAATATGCTACCTGCACGGCAGAGCCTGGCAAGCTACCCGTGTTGTATTTGATATATATGCCAAATACCAGTAACAATTATAGACCTCATTCTGGAATGGATTGAGGCTCTTTATGTTTCTGGAGCAAGCAGATGCCTTGGGCTCTACTAGCATGAGACAGGACATATGGAGATGTTACTGGGGCCCGCTCAAGCAAATCGATGATAAACGGGAAGACAGTGATACAGTGATACAGTGATCTTGCTGTCATCCCCAAATTCCAAATAGGATCGGACCACCATCTCCCTTCGTGCAAAATTCTACTTCCCGCAATGGGGAGAAAAGGCTGCAAAGTTTAAGAAGAGAACTCCCAGAACAACCACCAACTGGAAACTCTTTGGCACCATTGCAGCAATATGGGAAGATACCATCATTGACAACATCGATGAAGAATACAACCGACTGGTTCAGCACCTCCATGATTGTGCGAAGAATGCTGAGAGAAAGACACAAAAGGATGCCTGTCTTCAGAAACTCTTGAGTTCATTTGGCAACGTGGCAAGGCGTGAGCCTCAGGAGACCAAATGCTAATGTCCAAGCTTGCTAAGCGGTGCAGAGAAGCGATAAAAGAAGACCTCAAAGACAGAAGAGCAGAAATACTGGAAGATGCAGCAGAAGCCAGGAAAAGCATTCACACTGCCCGCCTGTCCTTTAAGACCAAGATGACTGCCCTCCGACGCCCTGATGGAGCTATCACATCTTCCAGAAAGGCAATGGAGAAAATTATCCAGGACTTCTACTCAGATCTCTTTGAAAGCCACATCCACCTGCCCACATACCAAATTCCACAGGATGGATATGTCATTCCCAACATTCTCCCTTCTGAAATCCAACATGCCATTTCGTCGGTAAAGAAGGGAACAGCACCAGGCCCAAAAGTCAGACCCGAACACCTGAAGAATCTGCAGTCGGTACTCATCAATACACTAGCTCGGCTCTTCACACACTACCTGTCCGAATGCAAGGTGCCTTCCCAGTGGAAAACCAGCAGAACAGTTCTACTGTTCAAGAAGGGAGACATTCACGACATCGGCACCTATCACCCCATCTGCCTGTTGACCGTCATCTACAAGCTGTTTACACGAGTCATCCTGAACAGGATTGGCAGAACACTAGATGAAGGACAACCATGCGAGCAAGCTGGCTTCTGGAAAGGATTCAGCACAATCGACCATATCCACACAGTAACCAAGCTCATTGAGGTTTGTAGGGAGTACAAGATGCCGCTCTGTCTCAAGTTCATTGATTTACAGAAAGCCTTTGATTCTGTGGAGACTGAAGTGGTCATTGAAGCCCCTAGCCAAACAGGGTGTTCAAACCATCAAGATCTTTCGTGAGCTGTATTACGGATTCACCACCAGGATCTCACCATTCTACAAGGGAAGTGATCATTGATGTCAAAAAGAGGGGTTCGACAGGGTGATACCATTTCACCAAAACTCTTCAGCACCATGCTCGAGAACATCATGCAACAATTAGAATGTGAAGGAATGGGAGTGAAGATAGATGGTTGGCAACTACACGACCTCTGCTTCACTGATGACATCATTCTAATAACACCAAACATTAGCCAAAGCGGCACAAATGCTGGCTGACTTCAACCAAGAATGTGGAAAGATAGGTCTACAGCTGAGTCTAAAGAAAACTATGTTTATGCAAAATGAACTAGTTCCAGAGGGCCCATTCACTCTCAATGGAACAGACATTTCTGAATGTAGCAGTTATGTGTACCTAGGTCAAGAAGTCAACATGATGAACGACCTAAAACCTGAGCTGCGCAGGGAGGAAGAGAACAGCATGGAATGCCTTCAAAAGCATCGAGGAAATAGCTAAAAGGACAAAGAACCTCCGGCTCTGGGCACATCTCTTTGACTCCACCATTCTCCCTGCATTAACATATGCCTCAGAGACCTGGGTCTTACGAAAGCAGGATGAGAATGCTATTCGGGTCTCTCAGAGAGTAATTGAAAGAGTTATGCTTGGAATATCATGCCTCACTCAAGTGAGGCAAGGAATCCGGAGTTCTGACCTCTGTCGCTATTTCAGAATCAGAGACGGTGTCTCATTTGCCAAGGCATTGAAAATCAGATTGGCTGAACAATGCGATTTGGAGATGACCGCTGGACTAGAGCCATTACCGACTGGATCCCATGGGATGTCAAAAGATCACGTGGCTGCCCACCTACAAGATGGTCAGACTTCTTTGTCAAGACCCTGAAGGTATGATTTGAGGCTCTTCATACTCCTGAATCAACTGGATGCCATTGGGCTACATTGGCACATGATAGAGTCCAATGGAAATGTTACTGGCACCCGCCGAGCAAATCAATGAATAACGGGATTCACGTGATCAAGTGATCAAGCTGAACTAGGACTAACCCCCTGAGCATCACTGAGTATGACCACCGAAAAGCAAAATAATAATAATAATAACAATAACAATGATAATGATATAGTAAAAAACTAAACATTGGGTTTACATTTGGAGGCCCTGCGCCTAGTAGAAGCTGCAGGAATTTAACTTCAACCTAGATAGCCAAATAGTCCCCCAAGTAAAGTTTCAGGAACAATGACCGGCCCAATTGCTCAAACTCAAAAGCTTTCAGGGCAGTCCTACAGAAAACTGACGCACAGTAATTTTAAATAAGTAAGGCACATCCTATAGAATATTTCAGTATGTCTAAGGAGATCAAAAGGAGGGCAGAGAGGAAGCATCATAAAAATAACAAATTTTAAAAAGAGCGGATGGAATTTCAGAAAATCAAAAATAGAGTTATGAACTTAAAACCTCAGTAGGTGACTTAAATAGTATGTGAAACAAAGGTGAATAGAGAATTCTTAAATTAGAAGGCAGAGTCAAAATTTTCACAGAATGAGTGTGTGTGTGTGTGTGTGTTGTGTGTATGTATTTAGTGGGTAGCAGAAATTTGCAGGAGAAGCTAAGTGACATGGATAATATGGTGAGAAATCAAATGAGCCAGAACAAATCAGAGGAGATAAAACAGATGCTGAAGAGGTCGGAGAGACAGTACATTAGGGAGGGCATTTGCCTTGCATACATGACTTGGGTTAGGTCCCAGCACCCCATATCATCCCCTGAGCCCACTTCAGTGATCCCTGAAGGCAGAATCAGAAGCAGGTCCTGAGCACTACCAGGTGTGGCCCTCAAAGTTGGGAGAGAGAGGGAGAGAGAGAGGGAGGGGGAGGGAGGGATGAGAGAGTGAGGGAGGGGAGAGGAAAGCAAGAGGGAAGGAGGGTCAGAGAGAAGAAGAGAGGGAAGAAGGGAGAGAAAATTAAAGAGAGAGTGGGAGAGAGAGGAAGGGAGGGAGAGAGGGGGGAAGAGAGGGGTGAGGAGAAGGAGAGAGAGATTGGGTACTGAAGAGGCAGGGTGCTGGCTATGGCTGAGGATATCTTGGAATGCTAAAAGCCTGTGATGGAGCCCAGTAAATTGCAAACAGGCGATGTAAAAGGACACTCACACCTGGATATGTATTAATAAAACTTTACGACACAAAAGAAAAGCCAAGACGCTAAAAGACTCCATAAAGGAGAGACAGAATACTTAGGAAGGGGCAGTGGAAGATTCACAACCAGACTCCCAAATGCCAAGACATCAAAGCTCTAGACAGCTAAATAATAGCTTCCCAGTGGGGAGAGGCAAGAGCCACTGAATTAGAGTTCAGTATTAGTAAAGCATCTTCTAAGTGCAAGGCAAAAGCAGGTAAATTTAGAAATTTCCAACAGCAGAACATTAACTATAAAGGAATAACTGAGCAGGACACACAGAGGACACGGTTTCGCAGGAAACCTGTGGACAGGAGCAGGTGAAGGCAAGCAAAGGCGTGGACATTTGGGGGGACATTAAGTAGAATGGGTGGCTTTGTTGGACATGAGAAAAATAATTATGTCATAATGAGGACACCACAATTCTAACAAAGAAATCTGAATGCTGTAAACAGAACTAACACGTTTCATGTCTCTATGTTGCCTGAAAGAAAGAAATATAAGCTGATCCGTGGCTTTGTTAACTACACACAGAAAACTGGAGGCTTGATAGATCTCCCAAACAAAACAAGAAAAACAAAAGCAGAATTTGAAAGCAGTATAGGAAGGAGAGAAAAATAGCACATAATGAGTGTAACTTTCACATATGGGGATGGTTACAAATATTGAAATTAGCTCCCTGGATAAGAGTTTTTTTTAATGCATACACAAAATATAAAGCAAAAATTGTGGCAGGGTTAAATATATATGAAACAAATTTAGCAGAAAACATTGAATTGCGAGGGCTAGAGGAACAGTCTAGGGACCAAGGTCCATGCCTTGCATGAGGCCAACACTGATTGGATCCCTGGCACTGCATATGATGCCCTGAGCAGTGCCAGGAATAATCCCCAGGCACAGATTCAGAAACAAACCCTGGCACAGCCAGGCGTGGCCCAACACTCCTTCCCCACAGGAAAATTAAATTGCTAGTGTGCACTGTGCACCATCCCCAGAGACCAAATCAAGTGAACCAGAGACCCTCATCACAGAGCAAGCTAACAGCTAGAAGAACAGCTAGTCTTGGGTTTGAGAGATGGGCCTTTAACAAGACACAAGAAGTACCAAACACAAAGGATTAATAAAATTAGCAGCATTTAGTATGAAAACTTGATTCTTCCAAATATACAATCAATCCTGGATACTGGTTTGCCCATAAGTTTAAAGGATACAAATAAAAACTAGGCTACAAGGAAATCTGAAGTTGGCCTCACATACCTGAAGTGAAAATGGACTAAAATAGAAAGTCGGAAATTGTGGACCAAACCTGCATTTTGATGCATCCATGTACACATATGCAGCTGTTCAAGGCAGCAAAACACGTGCTAAGGTGTCATTGCTGGTGACATCTAGAAAGCATTAGCATAAAGTTTAAAAAAACATGGGGGGGTGCTGGAGAGAAAGCATAGTGGGCACAGCTCTTGCCTTGCTTGCGGCTGACCTGGGTCTGACCCTCAGCATCCCGTAACCCCTCAAACCCACCAGGAATGTTCTTGAGCACAGAGCGAGGAGTAAGACCTGAGCATAGCCCCCACCCAAATGAAAGCAAAACAAAACAGATATAAAACATTTTACATCTTGAGGGTAGAGAAATAGTAAAGGGGGTGCAGCCAACTGTAGGTTGAATTCCTACACCACATGTGGTTCCCAAATACAGCCGCCGGGAGCCCGGAGGAAGCCCCTAAGCACGGCCAGGTATCCCCCAAAACAAATAGTAATAATGATAGTTTTGCTTCTCTGTATCTCCTAACCTTCTATAGTATGCATATACTATTTCCGTGATAAAAAGACTACTAAAATGAATGAATGAATGAATGAATAAAAATGAATAAACAAATTTTAGCTGGAAAAAAAATGTAATGAAGTAGGGAAGTACAAAGGTGCCGCTTGCTGACTTGTAACAAATTAAGAACTAAGATCAGAATTTCCTTTTTTAAAACATCTTGTAAGTCAATGAGCTAAAAGCAAACAAAAGACATGAACAATATCACATACAGAGGAAATCTGAATCCCTCTGCCCACATGAAAAGTTGCCCTAGCTCACAAGACATCGGAGAGGTGCAGAGTACATAGAGCAACACCCTCCAAGCAAGCAAAGGGCTAAATTCAGGTGATGCCTAGAGCTGTGCAGGTTGCAGGTAGTAAGAATACTCATAACATAACTGTCTGGGGAGATGATCAAAACAGCTTGGCATAATTTATCCAGGTTCAAGACAAGCAAACACCCCAGAAACCACCAACAAGAATACACCTGATACTCATTTTTGCAATAAGTGTTCTAAGTTCATAGCAGCTCCGTTAATCTGTCCAAAGGGGAGACAAGTCCGTTAAGTCATCAGAGAGGTACAGAGTACAGAGAGTGCATTAACATTAGAACAGTTTGCAAAGATGGTGAAACGGTCTGACCTTGGAAGAGCAATGAAAGTAAATGAGTGAATGGATGGTTACTTACATCCAATAACAAAAGCTCAACTGAGTGAATGTTGAGCTCTAATTGCTTTATCTACATGCTTCTTGACTCAGGCAGCAGCCCTCCAGCAAAGAGAAAGGAGCCCCAGAGAGAAACAAAAGGTGAAGATTTTTACTTCCTTATTTATTTTTATTTTATTGTTTTTTTGGGGGGAGGAGGGGGCGCTCTGGGAGGGCAAAGCTGACAGTGCTCAGGGCTTAGACCTGACTCTGCACTCAGGGATCCTGTCGGGGCTTGGCGGGGGTGGGGAACCATATGTATGGATGCCAAGGATTGAGCCTGGCTCAGCCACATGCAAGACAAATGCCCTACCCCAGGTACTCTCCCCCTCTACCCCCCATTTATTTATTTTTATTGTAGATACTTGCTTTACGACACTGTTAACAGTGGGTTTCGTGCACAACACATTCCAACACCAAACTCTCCACCATGGTGTCCATTTCCCCCCACCATTGTTCCCTCATTCCTTTCCCCTCTGTGACAAGCTTCTTACTGGACACTCAGTTCTCAGTTTCTGTTGGATTTGGGCATTTGTTATTCCCTACTGTGTTTTCTTTGGATCCGCATCTGAGAAAGATCATTCTACATCTTGGGGAAGATGCTTAAACCAATAAAGGAAGTTGTCAGTGATCAGGGGTATTGCAAAGCTTAAGTTATGTGCAATGGGAAGATCTTTGACTGAAGACGCATTTCCCCAGGGTGTAGGGGAGGAAAGGATGGGCTCAAAGGTCCTGGCTGGAAACTTCCATGCTGACAGGTTAGGACTCCACTGCCGAAAGGGATGCAGTAACAGTCAGGGAGGAGGAGGGCACTTGGCAGTTTAGCCTGATGACTCCATTGGGGGGCCTGTCATTTCAGGGCTTTTGTTTGTTTTTTTGCTTGGGCCCACATCTGGCAGTGATGGAGGGACCCAAGCTAAGCCTCCCACAGACAAAGCATGTGCTCCTACCCTTAGTAGCATCTCTCAGAGCTGGCTGCTATTTCTTTCTTTTTTTTTTTTTTTTTTTTTGCTTATCTGGGTCACACCCTACAATGCTCAGGGGTTACTCCTGGCTCTGCACTCAGGAATTACTCCTGGCGGTGCTCAGGGGACCATATGGGATGCCAGAGATCGAACCCGGGCCGGCATGGGCTGGCCGCGTGCAAGTCAAATGCCCTACCCACTGGACTATCGCTCCAGCTCCTGCTATTTCATTTTTGAAAGAAGAATCTGAAAATCAATGGGGGAGCACCAGCAGACGGTTACAAAAAGTTATCCTGCATGATTCCAGTGATGGGCAGTTTAAAAACCAGGAGAAATGAAACAATATTATTTTGGGATGCACAATTTTCTCCGAGTCTGAATAATAACTAGAAAAAGAAGAAAATTGCTTTTTTTTAAAAATTTAAGATGATGAAATTTCAAGGCAACAGGGAAGTGTGAACAATAAGCAATAAGGAGGGACATAGGATTTGTAAGGGTCTAGCAAATTCTATTCCTCAATTTAAGTGGTGGGTACATGAGGCTCTAATAAAGATAGATAGATAGATAGATAGATAGATAGATAGATAGATAGATAGATAGATAGATAGATAGATAGATAGATAGATAGATAGATAGATAGATAGATAGATAGATAGATAGATAGAAGAGGTAGATAGATAGATAGAGAGAGATAGGTAGATAGAGAGATAGATAGATAGATAGTAGCAATAATAATAATATCATGCAAATCATGCAGTATGGTTTATATAAGATTTGCACATGTATTTTACTGTTAACTCACTATTGCAGTAAACCTACAGCAGGGAAGCCAAGCAATTGTGTGTTCCAAAGTGAATGTGGAATTAGAACCAGTCACCAAACTGATATTACTGAGCAATTCTTTTGGTCATCAAGCAAGTCGGGCTACTTTAAACAGTAACAAGCTCCAGTGTTCCAGCCCCTTTCACTGTCAGAGTGCCAGACCAAGAGCACACACTTGCCCAGGCTCCATGCTCAGCTCCAGCACCAAAGGAGCAAAGAGGACGGAGTGGATATGAAAAGATTGCTAAGTATCTTTCTGGAACATTTTCTCTGCATATTTCTGACTGCAAGGGTTTGTTTAACCAGAAAACAGAAGCAATGCTCCCCCTCAAAGCAACAACCAAGAAAGCCTACCAGAACACCGCCTCATTATTCATGTGCAATGAACTCCAACTAATACTTAATTACAAGAGGCATTTGGAGGTTCCAAGAAGAATAAGACATAACATTCTCCTGAGGCACTTGATTGATTTCTCAGATTATAAAACCCAAGCCAAGAGAAATCTGAAAACATTGATTTAGCAAGAGAGCGCTCAGGGAGCACTCCGAGGTTTGTAATGGGAATAAATACAGAATAAATGAAGCTAGCCAGGTTGTCTGTTACGGATCTTATGCTAAAATGTATTTCAAGCATCCCTGCTACTTTATTTTTCTGGTGTAGTGATTTCTTCAGGGTGAAAAGACAGACCCCATCTCTTTTTCTCTCTTGTGTTTATTGTAACACATGCCCACAACACTGCCATTTGTAATGCTTGGCATGATTTGCGTAAGCTCAGAAAAAATGCTAAAAGAGGACTTGGATGATCTATTTCCTTTGAAATTATTAGCAATGAAGCATGCCCTGCAAACAAAGCATGAACATCAAATAAAATACTCTGTTTACTAACTTTTCCAAGAAGAAAACCACTACTCCACGCATACTTGACTGGAGATGTTTTCCCTAATATCTTGAACTGACTGTAGCATTTAGGGACTGCTTATCTGGATCCTAGCTTCACTCAGCACAAGAGTGAAAGCTTTGGATTTCACCTGAAAACTGGGCTGAATGAAACGCTTTCCATGATGTTCCTGGTAGGATTTGCCTACCGATGAATTCAAAGAATGCCCAGAACAAACTCAGAACAGGTGAACTTAGGGAGCATGAGCTGTATCAATGTGAACTTAGAAGCATTAACTGTTCTGAGTACGAGACTCTGTGCTTGCTTCAGTGCAAAGAAGACAACTTGTCCTGTGTCCTCCTCGAGCCAAAGGCGAACTTAGCATCTATACGCACGTTTCCACTCTGTGATATTTTGCCCATAAAATATGAGCACCCCCTGCACCCACAAACAGATACTTGGGCCAGAAAGAATTTTAATAGTAGTGGCATGAGTGATGTGTGTATGTGTTTGTGTGTGTGTGGTGTGAGAGAGAGAGAGAGAGAGAGAGAGCACAGTGTCCTCAAGAGCACTAAGAATCCATCACCTTGTTATCAAAACATTACTTCTAAAATTTTTTGAAAAACCATGGAGAGGTGCCAGAAGTTTGGGGAGAGGAAAATGCTTCAATTTAAGAAAAGATTTTGAAGATAAAAGCATGCCACAACATAATAGAACACTTTCTCCATCAAAAGCATCAGAGGGAATTTTTTACTGGGGTAGCTGCAGTTTTCTGTGTTCCTCAACGAAATCTTACCATCTTTTGCTATTCATGTTCATTTCTTCTGAAATGGCCTCCCTAGAACCTCCCCTTCTCAGTCCTGTGCAGTTTAACTGCCTAATCCAGCAAAGCTGAGACAAAACATTCACTAACTCCATGGAACTCGCTGACACAGTTGCCTTTATAGCACTGCACAGATAAAACCGCCAGTGATAATTAATAATTGCAACAAGTTGAGAGGCTCCCACACAAAGCAGGAATACACGTTTGCGAACAGGTTTATTTCATTCGGAGACCCATCACATTATTACATATAACAATTAGAAGTTAATAAATGTGAGACTATATGAACCTGCCTTTAATTTCCTGCCACCACTCCATGCCTGCAAGCAATCCGGTTTCACAGTCTACAACAGACAAAGCCTCTTGTCTACACTTCCCTCTATACCAGCAGAGCACTGTCTACACAGCATCCACCCTCAGGCGAGAACTGGGGTGACATAGCTCCCGCTCCCCCTCAACTCTCAGACTTTTTCCTCTTTCTAGTCTGTCAGCCTAGCCCTTGTCAGTCAGCAACTTGAGACTTGAAAATCAGCAGAACTGAACTGCCTTTTAATCACTGGTGCAAGCCCACGAATTGGGGAAATGAGGCTCCAGGCACAGAAGACGGCTGAGTTCAGTGGGAGGCCAAAACAAGTCAAAGATTCCATCATTCAATTACCAAAGGGGGAAGAGTCACAGAGAGAAGGGAAGGGGTGGCGGAGGAGAAAAACGGTCCATCTGGTTTACCAGCCAGGCTGCTTTCCTGGGCACGGGCAACAAAGTGTATACATGCAGAACACGAGAAGGCAGTCTTCCATGCCCAAAACTGACAGAATGAGGATGGAGAAAATGCCAAAACCTGCAACCAAATCAGACTCCCTCTTCCCACCCAGAGAAGGAGGACATAGAGTCCTGATTTCCACTTCAGTGCTTCATCCATGATACTAAGACTGTGTGTCAGCAAAAGGTCAGCTCAGTACAGGCAAATTCCAGGTTTAAAGAAAGTTTTTTTTTGCCCAACTGTCATATAAGGCTTTGTCAATGACTGAGAATCTGGCCTACCAAGATTTAAAGAGGAAATGCCCTAACATCAAAACACACACACACACACACACACACACAACAACAACAATCAATGATTACCACCGCCATGTGTTATATTACTTAGTCCTTGATTCAACATATACTCATTCCTGTTTCACTCTTGGCAGGGTATTATGCTCAGTTCCGGGGACCATGAGACATACTTAGTTCTTGGCTTATTTGAGTCTAGAGATAGAACTAACCAGCCTGAAAAGCATTAAGAAGTGAATAAATGGGCTTTTAGAAGAGCTTTTTGGACGAGTGGCAGATCTGTAAGGAGCAGGCACTGTTTAGAGATATGATGAGGAGCTGGGCATGCTGAAGTGCACAAGAGAGTATCCAAGAGCGTATCTGGAGGCAGGAGAGCTTGTCACAATCCTGGGATCCTGAGGGATGAGGCTCAAAGAACAGCAGGGTTTCTGCTTTCTACAGGGCTTTGTGGACGCTTTATGGTCAGAGTCTGATTCCTAGCCTAAGATTTAAAAGAGAACAGCAGCAAAGATATCCATGGGCTTCTATGTGAATGTCCAAGAGATAAGCAAGAGGACAGAGGTGGACAGAAGTGGTGTGAGGAAAACAGACTGTGGTCACACTATGATTTCTCAAATCAAAGAACAGCATTATTTTATTGCAGTCTCTGTTTAGTTCTTTGCTACTTTAATGGGATTGTCTTTTGTTTGTTGATCTGTAGATCTTTAAGGAGTCTAGACGTGTGTAGAAGTTCTTTGCAAGATATATAGTTTGCAAATGTTATAGTCCATGATTTACCTTTTGGTTTTAACAGTAATGTCTTTTGAGAAGTAACAGTAATGTCTTTCTCCTCCTGACTTGCCAACGTAGTAGGACCCCCACCTAGATCATGTGTGTTGTTGCAAAAAGACAAGACTTTGCCTTATCCTGTGGCTGAGTAGCAACTCAATGTGCATAAACCCACTTCTCACCCACTTATCAGTTATTCATGGGGTATTTAGGCTGTTTCTGGTTCTTGCCTATTGTAAACAGCTGCAAAGTACACAGCGTATGCACTTATCTTTCCAGATGCGTAACTCTGTTCTTGTGATAGACAGCAAGAAATGGAATTTCTGGATCCATTGATTTTACCATTTTTTTAAAATTTTTTGAGAAGTTCCCATACTAACTTAGGAACTGAACTACTTTGCATTCCTACCAACACTGAATGGCAGCTGTTCCCCCCCACCCACAACCCCCACCCCTCACTGCTTATTTCTGGCCTTTTTGGTGTCTTATGTTATCACTGGTGTGGGCTGTCATTTTGATCCACATCTCTCTTGGATTATCAGTGATGCTGAGCAGTTTTTTCAGGAACTTTCTTGTTACAGGACACCTAAAAGCCTAAAAGCCTCTGCATCTGCCCTGGATTGTCTCCCTGCAGATCACTTTGTAGATAGGGGGTAGTTTAAATGTGGCAGTTTATCTGACCATGTATTCTGTACTGGCTGGTATAAATATTCTCTCATGCTACCACAATCATCGGGGACTAGCTAGATCTTACCAGCATATTTGCCTGGCCACATTGAATCTCTAAGTAATTAGACCAGAGAGAAATGCTGTTTGCCTCCAAGCAAGCAAGCATGGCTCCCTGATAACTCAAAGGCAACTAAAATACAAAACTACTGTGAAGTAGAGGAGACTCTTGTGAAGGCTTGGAGAAATATTTAACTGGCATTAGTATAATCTTTGTACAGAAACATGCCATCTCAGAAACCCCCTTCTGTACCCTATAAAGGCATTTCCAGGCAGATCTTGGATCAAGACATTAGGTGAGGTGTTGGGGAGAAATTACCTGAAGGCATTTGACACTCCCTGCCAGGGAAGTTACATTTAGCTTATAGCTCCTCCCAGCTCTGCTAAAAGCTTTGAATTAGCTCTGAGTTCTTGTAAACAGCCAAAAGGCCTCTGAAGTTGCTACATTTCTATAGAGCTGTTTTCCTGTTTTCATCTTCTAGATAGCCCAACCCAGAATGGGCCAGGCTGGGAAGTTTGGGAGATTTTCTAGCTATAAAATAAGCTGCAAGAAGAAAGAAGCTCTCTCTTTTGCCCTCTTTTACCATTTCGGCTTCCCTTGGTGTTTGTTTCTCCGTCCTCTCCATTCTCTGTTGGGCCTCAACACGTGGTGGCAGCCATCTTGGCTTACACCTGGCTGGGGCCTAGCTGGGAACCCAGAGTCCGGAGGTTTTCCCTGCTCTTGGATTGTATATCGGAACCTGTGTTTGTAAAGCCCTTTTAAAACTGCATCGGATGCCTGAGTTTTCATCCATTCCCCGCCAGCTTTGGAGGTAGAAGGGAACTCGCTTCCCGGCAGTGTCGGGGACCCCAGCGGCATCCCCAACACTTTCTGTCCATCTTTATGTCTTCTATAAAGTACCGCTTAATTCTCCCAATTTTTTGGATGAGGGATTTTGTTTTATTGTTGGGTTTAGCAAGTTCCTTATTGTGGTGATTAGCACAATGCCTGGTGTGAGGCCTATGAATATCCATCCTGTCTCCTAATTCAGTCGGGTCTGTTTTCATCTGAAAGACAGGTTTACTGTGCACAAGCACTTTAGTTCATCTAACTAAAACAACTCCAGCCAAGACTTCAGCTGAACAACGGCCCTGGGACCAGGAGGATCTTAGTGGCAAAGTTGCTGAAGCCACTGATTGTTGTTCCTGGATGGCCTTGGCACACTTGATCACTTGATCACTTGAATCCCAAGCTATTCATCGATTTGCTCGGAAGCGGTGCCAGTAACATTTCCATTGGACCCTATCACGTACAATGTAGCCCAATGGCATCTGGTTGATTCAGGAATATGAAGAGCCTCAAACCGCCTTTAGGGTCTTGACAAGGAAGTCCGACCATCTTGTAGGTGGGCGGCCACGTGATCTTTTGACATCCCGTGGGATCCAGTTGGTAATGGCTCTAGTCCAGTGGTTGTCTCCAAATCACATTACATGTCCAGCCTATCTGATTTTTGATGCCTTGGTAAACGAGATAACGTCCCTGATTCTGGAATAGTGACGGAGGTCAGAACTCCGGATTCCTTCTCTCACTTGAGTGAGGTACGATATAACAAGCATAGAAAACAATGTTTATGAAGAATGAACTAGTCTCCAGAGGCCCCATTCACTCGCAGTGGAACAAACATCTCTGAATGCAGCAGCTATGTGTACCTAGGTCGAGAAATCAACATGATGAATGACCTAAAACCTGAGCTGCGTAGGAGGAAGAGAGGTGCATGGAATGCCTTCAAAAGCATCGAAGAAATAGCTAAAAGGACAAAGAACCTCCGGCTCTAGGCACATCTCGTTGACTCCACCGGTTCTCCCTAAGCATTAACATACGCCTCAGAGACCTGGGGCCCTACAAAACAGGATGAGAATGCTATTCTGGTCTCCCAGAGAGGAATTGAAAGAGCTATGCTTGGGATATGTCATGCCTCACTTTAAGCTTTTGCTTGGCCTTGGCACAACCTCTAGTTATTGCACCTGCATCCTGATTCACTCCACCTGTAACAGGAATGTCTGGGGGCTCATGGTGCTGCTGCTGCTCTCTCTGCAGCTGGTCACACCAGGGGCAGAGTTGCCCTGCCACCCACAGATCAGTGTCCCAGTAGTAGGTGTCAGCTGTAGAGACACCCATCACTGGCAGGACAGCCTCTCCACAGCACCCGCTAGTGGTGGGTGGCTAATATGCAGGTGTGACAGAGACTCTGGGAAAGGAATCCAGCATTGGACTGACCTAAAAGCCAGAACAAGGATCTTTCCTACACTTGCCTTGTGGTACCTGGTCACCGCATGCGAAGCTCCCACTCCACAGAGGGGCTCAGCAATGGCCAAGGAAATGAGAGTGTGGGTGTGGGATGCTGGCCAGGGGTGGAGCTTCACATTTGAAAATGCACTCTTTTGCTGATGCTTTTCTGTTCATTCCTTTGGGTGGCGGGGAGCTCTGACTCTGCCATGAATCGCCACCTACCTTACCATGGCATTTATATTCTGTCAATATCTTCTAAAGACTGCTGGCTTGGCTTGGCTTTTGGTTTTAGGGTCACCCCAGCTATGTTCTTGGCTCTTCACTCTGATCATTCCTGGGAGGTTCAGAGGATCAAATCTGGGCCAGTCACGCAAAGCAAGCACCTACCCACTGTACTGCACTTCTGACTGCTTAAAGATGTTTTTTAAATATCTGTAGCTTATATAAAACCTTTCTTCTTATATTCATCTTTCCAGTTTGGTGTCAAGGTTTAAAATCAAGGCCTCCAACATAAGCAAAGCATTGCTCTACAATCAAGCTTAGATCCCTGGCTCCCAATTCTTGACTCTGATGAACATATTTGAGTTCAGACAACAGAGGTTAAAGCTGGATCCTAACTTTTTAGGGATAACCATCATGAATACACTCAGAGGTATCAGCAAGTAGCCCCATACCTGGAAGCCTTAGGAAACTGATTTTACTCTGGCCTCCGCTTTTAGCTGACATCTGGGTGAACAGGGTGCAGGAAATAGTAGCAACAACTTTTTTTTTGGCTTTTGGGTCACACCTGGCAATGCTCATGGGGTTACTCCTGACTCTGCACTCAGAAATTACTCTTGGTGGTGCTCAGGGACCATCTGGGATACTGGGAATTGAACATTGTGCAAGGCAAACACCCTCCTTCCGCATACTATTGCTCAGGGTCTCTCAAGCAACAGTTTTTAAGGCCAGGCAATAGCTGAGTCTCCCACTCTGGCCATTTGGCCTGGGCCGGCTGGCTGGTACATAGGCACTGTGGCTGACTTCACTGTGCCAATCCCCGGTCTCCAG